>JABXWE010028667.1:0-20618 GCA_014611495.1 Limonius californicus
ATAATTGGCAATTTACATTTCAAATTTTATTAGGTTATTTAATTAATTAATTGATTACAGCAAAAGTCATTACAATTATATATTACAATACTGTGAATTTAAAGATGTTACTAGTGGAATATAAAATTCTCATATTAGAATCTTATTTCCATAATGGTACAAAGGATGAAAACGATGAATGGAAATATTCATTTCAAACCTGTTTCACAGAATTTCAACAGCGTTATCCGAACGAGGCTGCAACCTTCACTTATAACAATTTCTATAAAACTGCCAAGATTATTGTGAATAATTCTAGAAATCTAGAGAAATTGAAAGCGTTGAAAGGAAAAAGGGATCAGGAAGACCTGTGAAAGGTACTGTAGAAGTTATTGATAATATTAGGGATATCATGAAAGCAAGTAAAACGGTACCTGTCGAACAATGTTAAATAAAGATTTGAGTATGTTTCCATACAAAATGCAAATGGTTCATCAACTTTTACCGCGTGATTTCCAACTTAGAACAAATTATTGTCACTGGTTCTTAAACAATATAAATAATAATGACATATTAATTGCTAAAATATGTGAATATGGGCAACAGATAATCCGCATTTGAGGAAACACCGTTACATCCACAAAAGATTGGTTTATGGATAGCTATTTAGAGAAGACGAATAGTTTACAAGTTTTCTGCAGAAAATATAACTGCCGATTACTATCTTGAGAATATTTTAACCCCATTTTTCAATAAGCTTGAAATTATGAAATTACAAATAGTTACTTCCAGCCGGACAATGCCACACCAGATAGTGTTAATCGTGTCATACAATTTTTACAGGAATTACAGGAATGATGATCGGTTAATTAGTAGACTTTTTCCCACCAAGGTCACCCGTTACAGTTCCAGACTTCCTTGTATCCTCTTATCTAAAAACAATATTTTTAGTAATAGACTACATAATCCAGAAGATTTACATAATACTATTTCACAAAAATTAGATGAACTTACCCCGGATACTTTGGTGAATGTGTTTGAAAATCTTAAGAGAGGAGTGCATTTATGTGTGGAAAACAATGATCAACATCTTTGGTAAAATCCTTTATTTACTTTGTTCTTTGAATGTGTACGCAACAATGTTATAACAAATAAACGTTTATTTACATAGCCCATAACCACATAATCTCACTACTTCGACCATAGGGACCACAGAACACTTTGGACGGCAATGTAACTTTGAATATAGCTAACCAAGAGAGTAGACATTGACAAAATAAACTGTTTATAATAATATATAAATATTAATTTTCTATTAAATAACTAAATAAATAACCTCACATAATTTGAAATATTAACCGTCAATTATCAATGTATAACAGTTAAAAATATTTCTAATGTTTACATTTTTATAATTACAGATTAATGTAAGACAATCCCAAAGGTGTTTGTGACTTGGGTTTTCATTACTACCCGTACTACCAGTGGATAACAATAATACTGCACGCAGGTTTCTCTCAAAAGTCATTTTATTGAAACAATATCTGACCACTACGGTACGGTACGGTGATCCGAACTGAATTAACAAGCAAAACCGAAGAATATGTTAAAGATGCCGACAAGCCAACATAAGCAAAATAGGTAACGGCTTGAATCTTGAACATATACAAGCTTATTTTCTCAGAATATAGAAGCTAGATCGATAGTATTTATAGTTATTATAAGTTACTGATTAATCATCCATTCATTATGCTGTATGACATACATGTATACCAGGTGGTGAGTTGGATGACGCAGTATTGGGATTTCAATGGTAAATTCGTAGTGGTAAATTGTTTGCTTCCCTAATTATTTTAGAACTAAAGTGTACATACGTCTTATGTAGAGAAAAAAACTGTATCCATTCAAACTATAATTATAAGCTATAGTTAACCATTTTTCGGAACCGGAAAAATTGAAGATATTCAAAGTGTTACTTTTATAACAATAGATGATGCCATGGAATTACAAAACAACCAACAGCATTTACATTTTGCTGTCATTGCTGTCAGGATTTTATTTATAGTTAGCAAAACCTGCACATGGCATTACAGCAAACAACAGCAAATGTTCAAATAAACTGCCATTTTCTAAACAATGGCCCAACCTGTCGTGAAATTGGCGTCCAATAGTTGCTAATTGTGATATTCTATCACACTCGACTTGTATACATACATTTTAAATAGAACAGAATTTAATAATTAGTTAGAAACCGCTATGACAAATGTAAATAGGGATGTTATTTGTTTAGACAATTCCAAGACATCATTGATTATTTGTTGATTGAATAATTAATTTCGTCGTTTCCTGCATTTGCGGAAAATCGAAAATTGAAAACAATAGTATGCATAGATGCAGTATTTTTTTCTACAAAACTTTTCTATACACTTTTGCTAATGAATAGTTAGGGAAGATAAAGTTGGACATTAAGGATTTACCATTGAAATCGGAATGCTGCATCGCTCAAGTGATCATCTGGTATATTACCGAAAAGAGAAAACAAACTATCAAATAACCCTAAAGTTATGACCTGCCATTTAAAAATATTTGATGTTACAGTCGAATTCCTTCATTTTTTCTATATAATGAATTTCTTGGGAGGATCTATACAATTAAATGTTAAAATACCTCTATAACGTGATGTAAAGCCTCCATATTGTGATGTTTTTCTTTCGAACTTTTACAATAATATATAAAATTTTGAGCGGATTATGAAATACTACCTCTTATGTGTGATTTTCCAAGAAACTTTTATTTTCCTCGTTAAGCATAAATTAAATTTGTAAGCGGATTATAACATGTTCACAAATTTTATAGAAGTTGTACCTTTGTGCATGTAATGGACAAGATTCTTATGATGCCATTAGGATAAATCTTTGGTTTTCACATTTCTTAATGTGCAGCGCACCTACCATTGTATACATGCATTTATTAGATGTTATCTTGGTGTTGAACTAAGTAAATGACAAAACGAAAATGATTAACTATTGCAGCCAAGTTAAAGGTGTTGGAAGACATGGATAAGGGTGTCAAATAAAAAGATGTCGTCGGAAAATTTGATATTGCTGCCAACAATGTGTCAGTAATCGTAGATAAAAGGGTATTAAAATAGAAGGAAGAACCTGAAGAGAAATGAGGTTGTGTGTTACACAGTTTTATAATTAAATTATCGCTTCAAATGTTGGCGACTATCAAATATCTGAGTTTAATTTCGTTTTTTATATACATTCTTTATAGTAATTTTTTTGTACTTTCCAACATCACTGTATGGGAGTTCGACTGTATATTGTATATTAAATAAGTGGAAACAGAGATTAATGACAGATAGTAGACTGTAGCTTGCGTCCATACTTTTGCTGCACCTTGTATTTATACTTTAACTCGTCTTGACCACTCTTGGACGTAGGTCTTCCTTACCTCGTTCCATCGTTCGCTATTTTGGGCTACCGGTATTCAATTTAGGTGTACAGGTTTAATGTCGTTCATCCACCTAGTTGGCGGTCGTTTTCTATTTGTTATTATTTCACCTTTACGTCGCACGCCCCGTATTGTGAAAATATAAAAAACAACAGGTTTTTTGTAAGGAAATATACAGGATGTTTCAGCCACACCTTAACTCTAGATCCATTTCATATAATGTTACGTCGATGATACAAAAACATCCAATGCGTGGTTAAAATATTTAATAAATAATTTAAAACGTTTTGTTGGTGCCACTGTATATCCCGATTTAAGGTTGTGCTTCCAAACTTTCGGTTATTAAGTATAAAATATCGAAACAAGAACTAAACCAACGCAAAATATATTTTATAGGTTCTGACATGTTAATTTTACTCTGGGCAATTATTTTTAAATAAGACTAAACAGTACTTTTTTTACTTCTTCTAAATATTGCGGTTGGGTTAATTCCTCAAACCCAGACATCAACTGCCAGATTATAAAATTTAATCCACGGCACACTCCTTTAGGAGCGGCGTTAACGCCTTGCCCACCAAATAGAAATATAAACGCAATTTCAGTTTAAAGTTCTGCTGGTGACGTTAAATAGTTTCAATTAATCCGCGGTTAGCGCGGACAGCTTTAATTCCATTGTGGGGCTAAAGTTTGTGGAAGTTGGGCTCTTGAGGGCGTTGATTGGGGCGATTTTGCTTCTGTCACCCGTACGCATGCATGAGGAGATTAACATGATGGTAATTGAAAAATTGCGAAACCTTTAATATCACACAATTTAATGTTGTAAGGGAAAATGTACCTACAATTAAACTGTGCATAATAGAAAGTAGTATAACATCCTTCTCGACCTGAATCAGATACGATTTAGTTGGGGAGAGGTCTGAATAGCCACATTCATATTCAATAATGATAAACATATATGATCCACAATATAACTCGATAATATCACATAAATATAATTTCTATGAACGCATTTATCCGTGATTGCGCGCCTGAGCGAATCCTTATTATTAATAAATAAGGCTCAATGACGAGGTTTTTATTATTTATCTTTTTTATTCAACTGCCTCGAGTTTGTTCCCGAACGCTCCTATCTCTGTTTGCCCATCTATTGTTGTTTTTTCGTTAAATTACTTTTTTTGCGGTCTCACTTTCACAACAATTTTTTGCCCTTGTTAATTGTTCCACCGCCAAAATATTTAAATATTGTTATGCAACGTGAGTTGTTTACCAGGAATAAGATTACATAAAAGCGTCCTGGGTCGGCTCGATTTGAGCCCGGTCGAGTGTTGGTTTTAGACACAAAAAGTTATAATGTCCAGTGAGTTTGCTGATGCCTCATGTTTAACTTTGCTTAAGTTAATATTAATTTAAAGGCCGAGGTTCAACCAGGGTCGTGGATGTTTCTTTGACTGTTTAAACAATTAGGGAAAATGTCACTGTCCAACAGTTCTAGCCTGTCTTTGTGTAGGTTTAAAATGCGTTTGAGTACAAAACTTTTAGATGTTCTCATAAAATATTTACATTAAACAGAGTTGATCTTTAAATTTAATATCCCGTAAAAAAGATCTATATATAGAACAAACATTGGGCATTCCTTATACACATTTGTAAAAAAATTAAAGTTTTTGGTTTAATACGTTGATTAGGAGCTGGGGTTGTACTCTAATTTTTTTTAAATGCATTTTTTTGTCCTTATAATTTGTTACACAGATTAAACGACGAAATCGAGGTGTAGCGCTTTTCATCGAGTTTGTATGCGACGGTCGATTGCCAATCGACATGAGTCATTAAATACTACTTTTTGATATAGTGAAAATATGTTCAGGCTCTACTGAGTTTGGGTATGAATTTTCCACTTATTAATTTGAAGTGGATGCTTATGTATTTTTATTTCATACTAAATAGGTATTTCTTCCATAGGAAAAGGCGTTTAATATGTTACGTTAACATAAAAAATTGTAGAAAAAAAATTGTTAAAAATTCCTACATAGCACAACCAGTTTCGAAATTATATTTCAACAGTAGTGTTTGACTCTCACCAGTTGATGAGGGAAAAATTGCCAAAATCGTACTAGTTAAGGTATTTTAATGTTTTATAAAGGCGGTTGTAAAGTTTTCTACAGTTCTAGTAGTGCATCATCTTCCTTGTTTCTTCACTGAGCTTATAAAATTTTTGTGTTGTTATACTAAGGTATACCTACGCGGTAAAATTTAAATCTCTAAACTTCTGCAATCAGTACGATTTTGGATAGCACGTTCCTAAATCGTACTCTTAAGGTTCCAAAATGGTACTTACGATATAAATATTAAAATACTTTTGAAAAAGTGGATAGTAAAACCACCCAACATTATTTCTTTAAACTTTATAAAAAATTATACACAGAAACTGACACAGTAACTTGGTAGTAACAATATTACCACGTTGAACAAATAGGTATAAGATAAGGATTTCTTCCCAGAACCAGAACAGGACTCATGAACCCATGTAAGGCAGCTAGTGCACTGAACCATATCTTCCAGATAAACTGCTTCACATATGAAATAATACCAGTCCTTCTCATTAACTGAAACAACATTTGTTGTTGCAAAGCTTGTAGAGGGTTTGTTCAAGCAAACTTGCCACTGTGTTGTTCTAGTTTTTGATTTGGGTTCCAATTGTATGCTTACTTTTTTTAACTTGGTTTTTGGAATCTTTAATTTTTTCATAGCTTGCTTCTCTTTCGAAGCTGTGAGCTCATCCTTGTACGGGCTGCTTGTAAGAACGGTAGCTGCTTGAGTGGTTATTTTCCTTTGTCTTTTAGATGCAGTTGGTTTACGTATGGGTGATAAATCTTGAATGCTTACATGTAAGAAAGAGTTGTCGTTGGTTCCATTAACGTTATCTACTTCTTCTTCAACAGTCTCAGTAGATATGGTTGGATTATTTTCTAGATCTACAACACTGTTTGCCGGCAGCAAAATCAGCGTCGCTAAACACTAATCTATCAAGTGGCCAGCATCCTGTCGCTTTGTACCCACTGACCGCATTTGCTACTGAAGCAGCCTTGTTGTAGGCCGCTGTTATTAAAGGTGCTACTTCAAATTGTGTAACATGGTGGCCTGGATGACAAGTCATACACTGATCCAAAGCTTGATCATAAAATTTTTGCATGGGCCCAAACACGCCCATATCTAGGGGCTGTAGCCGATGTGTGGTACGACCAGGTAGTTGAAAAAGAATTACTCCATTAGCTCGAGCTAATTCCAAGGCAGCTAAGTTTTTGGAATGCGTTGTATGGCCATCAAGTAGCAAAAGCACTGGCCTCTCTTTTGT
Organism: Limonius californicus; assembly: GCA_014611495.1. Classification (NCBI taxonomy): domain Eukaryota; kingdom Metazoa; phylum Arthropoda; class Insecta; order Coleoptera; family Elateridae; genus Limonius; species Limonius californicus. The sequence goes on from JABXWE010028667.1 coordinate 6,788, forward strand.
AGGTTTAACGATATCGATAAAATGCTGCAACCACTTTACAAAAAGATCAGTAACGATGAAACCATGTTCTGCAACTTCCACAAGACTTCCTGGAGGTTTTGATTTTTTAATTAGGTGCCATTCTCATTCTTTTGTAAATTATCATTGGTGGGATAAACACTCCTCAAGCACTAGCACAAGCTACTAGTGTTGTATTAATTCCTCTTTCTCCGCTAACAGCTCTACCGATTCGCTTTTTTCCTTTTTGTCCAACAATTTTTCCATATTTCTTTGCACCGTCGAAAACCCGCTTTCATCGACATTATACATAGTAGTAGCATTGATCCCATTAGCTTTGATTAATTTTTCTAGAACGTCAAAAAATTATCGACAGCTTTTCTGTTAAACCCTTTAACTTAATAAGCTGCTTAATAAGCAATGGAAGTATTCTCGGGTTGTCGCACGGAGAGCTCTGGATGTCGTCTCATAAAGGAATAAAACCACTTTTTACCAGCTAATTTGGAATTTTTATTAAAGTTGTGTTTTGTACAATTTCTTTCTGCAAGATCGAACGCTAAACGTGTTACATTGGTAATACTAAGGCCGAAGAAACATTCTTCTAGTTTCAATATATGTGCTACAAGCTCGTTTTCAATATTGGTTGAAAAAATTAACTCCATTTATTTTTTGTGAAGTTGTAGGCCGTTGTATTTTACTCTCTAGGTGTCTTTTAAATGTTGGCTTCGGTATTTTAAATCGCCTGCAATATGCATAGAATCCATATAACTTGTTTTTATAACATTTTATTGCTTCTTCCATAGCGTCGTTGGTCCAAGTACCATATTTTCTCTTTTCCATCCTGCAAATTTTAAAATCAGTAAGTAAAACTCAAATCGTACCAAAACGATTTATGAAGCCAAGCGGTGGTGCGATTTAAGCAACATCCATTTATTTTTTAAAATATCTGAACTAACGATACTAACCGTCGAAAGTTCATGTTCTTTAAATTTAAATGTTTAAGTGAATAATATTGCTTATTGGAAAGTGACCTAAATTTAAGAAACGGTAATTCTAAATACTGTTATTATTGTAAAAACGTTGACTTAATATTACATGCAAACTTACCTGTACCACTAATGTTGTTGTATCGTACGTTAAACTGGCAGCAACTATGCAATATTTGTGCTACATCACGTTCACGCCTTATAACGGGTGTTTTTTAAGCCCGATAGAACTTTAAACTTGAATAAATACCACAAAAAATAATTTTTGATAAAAAATCTAATTTTATGTGAGTCAGCTCCATGTCAGATGATGATGATGATGAATATCAATACATGGCATTAATGTTTAAAAATGATTTGAGGCATATGGCCACCGCGGCTGTTCCTGACGAAGCGCATTCTGTCAGTCCAATTTTGGGTCACTTTTTCGAGCAATGGTGGCGTTATGTCATGAATCACACGAACAATGTTGGCTTCTAAGGCGTCCACTGTTGCTGGTTTATTAGCATAAACCAATGACTTCACGTAGCCCCATAGGAAATAATCTAGAGGCGTCACATCGCAGGACCTGGGTGGCCAGTTGACAGGTCCATTTCTTGAAATCAACTTATCACCAAATCTTGTTTGCAATAAGTCGATAGTTTCGTTCACCGTATGGCACGTAGCGCCATCCTGTTGCATCCACATCTCGTCGGGATCAATACCATCCATATTTTGAAAGAAATATTCATTGATCATTGTTCGGTAACGTTCCCCATTGACAGTAACGTTAGCTCCAGCCTCATTTTTAAAGAAATAAGGACCGATGATGCCACCAGCGTGTAAACCGTACCAAACGGTGCATTTTTCTGAATGTAATGGGGTGTGTAGGATCTCTTCTGGATTGGTATCACTCCATATCTGGCAATTCTGCCTATTAACAAACCCGTTAAGCCAAAAATGCGCTTCATCGCTGAACACAATTTTGCGATAAAACAATGGGGGCTAGCTTGCAACTGCTCTAAAGCTCAATCAGCAAAACAACGACGCAAGCGATGGTCTTGTGGCTTTAATTCCTGCACTAGCTGGATCTTATATGGATTTAGCCCAAGGTCTTTGTGCAAAATTGTCCACGTAGTGGACGGACAATGCCTCAACTGCTGCGACCGACGACGAATCGATAATTTTGGATTGCACACTTTCGTTTACAGCGGCAAGATTCTCTTCAGTACGCATATTCCTTCGACGTATTGGTGTTCTTGCATCCTTTAGAGAGTATGTGGTACGAAATCTATCCACAATGCGACGGATGGCTTGTTCAGATGGACGATTATGCGCGCCGTAAAATTCACGAAGTCGTCTATACGTTTCGCGAATCGACGACTGACTTTCAAAGTAAATTTGAGTAATTTGATAGCGTTGTCTAAGCGTGAGTCCATTCATGATGATTTGTGACACTACACTGAATACAAATGTCACTAATAGCGCGCAAACTGACAATTGATTTCACAGCCACCGCGATCGCAAGTTCTATCATGCTTAAAAAAACGCTCGTTGAGAGAGCAGCTATTTGTTCTTTTTCATTATAAACTAAGCAGGGTACGATTTAGGAGACCAGTACTGTTTAAGCAACTCTCCCCTACGTGAAGACAACCTTAAGCCCCATATATAGATTGCGCAGAATAGACGTTAGAGTGAACTGTTAAACCTCAAAATGCCCAACGAAAAGCCAACTTCTGTTCAAAGCGAGGAAAGAACATTTCTGTTAAATCGTTAAAACGAAACATTTATCTGGTAAAATTGTGTTGACTGCCATCAATCTTTACTAGCAAAGTCTACTAAACTGGAATATTATCGCGAAATTGGTGACAACATGAAGTGAATTATGACAATTATATTTTTTAGTAGTGGTAAATTCGCATTATTTAACTTTAAAGAATAAGCCGTTTATTTAGAATGGACTAGAAAGAAACAGTTATCTATGTAAAAATGAAAAGTTGATTAAAAAATATGTTCTAATTAGCTATCTAGCACAACATTACAGTTGTCGTTTTAGAAGAATTTGACGTAGTCGTTTGAATATGGTCAGCAGACCGAAGTCAGTAACCACTACTACAATAACTACAGTGATGGGACTGTATAGATCGAGTGAATATAGATTCAGGATTTGGAACTAGATAGTTTTACTCCAAGGTCTTCTATCTGAGTTTAGATCATGTTTTAGTGCTTTTTCATTCTTTTTGACCGTCTATGGAGTAATACTTTGATTTAAAGTAAATTCTGGGCTCACGTATATCCAATTTAGTTTATCATCGTAAAAACGTAAACATGATATTATATTAAATAATAATTAAATATATTGAATAATTCGACAAGCAATAGTAAAGGTCTTTAAATGGAAGAGGTTTGTTTCAGCACCATTTATAACTACTTGAGGTGTATTTAAAAATTCCCGTTCCTTTAAGGAGATAATTTTTTTGGTTAATTTTATAAGAAGTCAATTGTTTCTATCTTCGTTTCATGCGTTTTAAATTAAACATGCATAAACTCGTTAATGTGCATAGCCCTCATAATGGGATAAGGTAGATATGTCGTTGAATAAAACCCCAGTCAAATTCCACAAAATAGATTTAACGTTGTTAAAGGTATACAATGGTGTTAACGTTTTCGAAACCACTGGGGTTCATCTTCAGACTAAAAAAACCATATAAGAATATTTCACATGTTTAGAAAAAGTAAAATAAACATACCTTGTAAGAGAAAATATTAATATTACAAAAGAATTGTAGGAAAAATTATTTAAGCAAAAACACCATGACTAAAGTAAATATGAGACTTCATAATTGAGGAACTAAACATTTCACGGCAACGCCGAAATAAACTTAAATATTATTATACAAGGATCGCATTAAAATGGAATACAAAGTCAAAAAGGGAATGTGTTCGCCATGTTAAATAATAACGGCATGGTGAAAACCAAAGTACAGGTTGAAAACGATACCTACCATGAAAATTAAAGACTAACAAAAAGTAAACTGTACAGGTACAGAACTTCGATTTAGCAATATACAGAGGTAACAATTATAAATTTTTAAAAAATTATTATAACAATTGAAAATTAAGAGAAACCAAAATAATCAGCAAACTTAAGGTAAACTGCTGAAAATGTAAGGTAAATTGTTAAAAGTAGTATCGTTTAAAACATAGTGGGGATGGTCAGTGTGAGATTTCACCGCTTTATTAATTTCCATCATTTCGAGGAGATTTAGACGTAAACGTTTTTCACAAACATGTATGACCTCAAAGTCTAAATTCTGGTTAGTATTATAGTTTTCCAGAATGCTGTGACTATCGAACGCTGATTTAAAATTGATGTTGGGATCTAGAGTAATAAGGTTATTTTTAATAATCTTTTTGTGTGCGTTGGTCCTAGTAGTAATGGATCTGTCAGTTTGACCAATGTAAAAAGCAGGGCAGCTATTACAGAGAATTTTATAAACCCCTGAGTGGGAATGTAACTCGATTTTATTTTTATTATGCATTAAATAGGCATGTTGCATTTTTTCTAGTGTTTTTTATTATATTTTTATGTTGGAGAACAGTTTAAAATTACTGATAATTTCTTTCGAAATCTTATTTGTTGTGAAAATCTTGCTTCCGGTAATAAAACGTAGAAGGAGCTATGTATAAAGAACACGAGCTTTTTATTAACCAGCTCTCATTTTTGATTATGGGATCTATGGTATACACATATATTTTTTAATAGTTTTATTTTTTACAAGAGTCCTAGGTTTTATATTTGTTTTTCCACAGTCTATTAGTAGCAAAAAGTGTTTAACGTATAACTTTCTTATTTATGAAAATTAAGCGATTTAACCTCAATTCCAACGATTGTAGAGTTTTGTTTTCTACTTGCTTTTTTAATTCGCAGACTCCTATAAAATATAATTATTCACAACATTCTATAAAAAACAGTTCTTTGGCTATAACTACTATTTGTGAAAATAAACCCAATAAATATTATATAAGAAGAAGAAGAAGAAGAAATGAAAACTCCAACGATGGTATGCCGCTTTCGATGCCAATTTAATCAACAACATGCATATCAATATCTTGAACATCATAGTAACTAGGGTAAATATAATTAAACGTTGAAAATATACAGCACTAGGAGTTTAATATTGATAATATTGTACGTCTTTAAGATATCGATAATAATGAGCCAACTAATCGCAGAATGCAAAAACGGAATTTACGACTTTTCGGTCTGGATTGAAAATTAAGCAAATGTGATAAACTTTGTATGTGATGAATTTTTCTCGTTTAACCAAATCTTTATCTCTTACTGTTGGCGAGATCCCAATGAATGCTGTGCTTATCTTGAACATACTGTATATGAAATTACACTGGGGACAATTTAATATTGGTAAATGTCTGCTATTAACAAAGAATTAGTTGTATTTTTCGCGTTAAATACGGCGTGGAATGCACTTCTGCTGTTTATACTTTCTCTGGTATATAACTGAAACATTGAATTTTAAAATTGTTAATTTATAATTTGTTTAATTAATACATCAATCGTTTTAGTGTTTTAGCCATTAGTATGTACAAATCGAAATTTCTTTGATAAAATTAATTGTCTCTAAGGAACTGATAAAGTCTTAAGAGCGACCAAAAAAATGTAAAGCAGGCCGTGAACGTACAAATGTATGTCGTAGCTCCATGGTTATGTTGTGTGATTTGTGTGGCTAATGTCGTACTATTGGCGAACAAGTAAGGTGACGTTAAATCTAGGAACACAGGTTCGATCCTGGCTGAGGTCGGTGAGATTTTTCTATTCATTCATTATCATGATCCTCATTTGTACCGCTTGTGCAGTGTCCAGGCGGTGTGAGGCAAAGCTAAGCTGGTTTGTGCAATACACAACAGGGCCCGACTCTGCGAGTTACCATATTGGTGCGAAACCATGCTTGGCTTGCCTGCTGTATGTGAATGTTACTGTTTATGGTCTTGTTACTCCTCTAATGCGACCGTAATACGAGGAGTGCCATTAATTTGATCCCCAATGGCAAATGGAGACCAGGACCTAGTACCGATCACACAGGGAATTAGAAAAATTTCTGACCCCTGGAGTGATTCGAACCGGGAAGCATTTGGACTATTACACCCAAAGCCTGACTCTCTTACCAATGAGCCATCCCCGCCCCTGAGATTTTTCTAGCGGAAGAATAATCTGAAAGTGCTCCTTCTGTCGGATAAGTAGTAAAACCACAGATCCCGTGATGTGTAACACATTTAAATTTGCTACTGCGTTGGAACTACTCCAAATAGGCAAAATTCACAGTTAGAGTGTACACTGGGCAAAAATATGGTCTGAATGCAGAGAAAACTGCGTCCTAGATCTCGTCTAATCAAAACACACAAACAAGATTAGGTTAGGTTAGGGAATGTAAATGTCAAAACATTGAAACGTAAAAATGTAATAACTTCACAAAATGGTTTTCATTCTAATACAAAAAACATTTATGGTTGAGGTTTACGATCGTAATGGTCAGAATGTTGTTGATGCGTGGCGGCATTCGATATATGGATACATGCAGGATTCCTAGGAAGAATATCCAGATCTGATGATTGACTACAATTCGCTTTAGTTTGCGTTAATGCACTCGATATAGTTATTTAGAAATAATGACTGCGTAATGCCAAGGAAGGAATGCAGCGCTTGATCTACAAAGTCGAATGAAGATTATATTCAGAATGTTAAGGAAAATGGTTACCAACTTAACTGCTGTGCAGAAGCAAACGAGTAGTGTTTTGTTGTTGATTTCTGTACAACATGAATAACCATACGTTTGACCAAACTTTCTGCTTAGAATATGCAAAAGTGATCTACAGAAAACACACATTTATATGGATTGTCTTAATACCAAACAAAACGATCATATGCAAATGTAGGCTGCCCAGACAATTATATTGGAGTAATTCAATTATAGACAATATGCTATGAGATTTAGAAAGTGGATTTAACGGTGTCCGCGCACTTGCTCGCCCTCGCTTGCTCGCAACTGTTTGCTCGCAGCCGTTTGCTCGCAACCGTTTGCTCGCCACCGTTCCTTCGCCTGCCGTTTGTTCGCCAGACAGATGCTCGACAAGCAATTTATTCCTAAAATAAAATATTATCGGCGTATCCAGGATCGACCTTCGAGTCAGCTCCATGTCAGATGATGATGATGATGATGATGATGTAGGCATTTAGTATATACCGTTGGTAATTGTCAAAATCTTACATTCCTATAAGGAATGTTGATAGTCAAACTAGTGCTACCTGTTTTTGTATTTGAACTCGTATGTAATATTTATTTTTGTGTTTCTAATAGAATTAGAAGTGTATCTAATTTTTACGTTGTCTGTATATTTTAAAATTATTTTTAATTAATAACTTCTCGAGGCATCATAAAAAGTATTTTATTGATATAGAAACAGCATTTTAAGTTTCTAAAATTATAATAAACAGTTGTTCACCCAGACCATTTCCATGAACGAATATTTCCATAAAATACCGAAAACTATTACAGAAAATAATGGTTTCTGAAAATAAAAATGAAGGTTTTGGTTACGAAGCAAACGATGTGCTGAATTATTTTACAAATGGAGGTGCCACCATTTGCTCGCCACCGATTTCTCGCCGTTGAGATGCTCGACAAGCAATTTAATTCTTAAAATAAAATATTTTGTATAGACATTTAGAGTACGCTGTTGGTAATTCTCAAAATTTTACATTTCATTAAGGAATGTTGATTGGCAAAGCAGGATTGCCTGTGTTTGTATTTGAATTCAGATACGGTAATATTTATTTTTTTCCTTATAAGATTACATCTGATCTAATTTTTGTGGTGTTTACATTTTTTAATTATTTTTTATTAACAATTTCTCAACACTATCGTTAAAATTGATTCATTGATATACTAACACCATTTTAAGTTTCCAAAAGTTTTAATAAACTGTTATCCACTCAGACCACTTTCGTCAACGAATATTTCCTTAAAATAACACAAGGGATTTAAAAAAATAATACCCTCGCTATAACTACATTATCTGAAAATGAATGTAAAGGATTTAATTATGAATCAAAAGATGTGCGTGTGTAAATTGTTTTACAAACGATGGTGCTTAACAAAATATAAATTAGTTTTTCTGCGTTGGTGCAGTTACATTTAATACTGTAGTACTGCGAGCAAGTTGGCTGTCGAGCAAACTTATGGCGAGCATCTTTCTCAGCCAACAGTCGGCAATCGAGCAATCGATGGCGAACAAATGGCGACAAGCAAGTGGTGGCAAACCTAGAACCGATTTAGCAGTGATACTTTACATGCGATTTGTATTCAATTAAATTAGTAGCATAACAACTATCTATAGTATTGCATGCAGATAACAAGGCAGTTTTATTGAATAAGATAGTTTCCAAATGGAAAATGTGGCAAATAAAATGGAAAATTACTGAAGAATTGCCCTCAACAGCCAACCAAAACGTTATCTTACTGCAGTGATGAAATCATCCCATTCATTAATTGCGCCATTAAAATATTGTGCTCCTTGCCTGATAGTGTATTAAGCGCAGAGCGAATTTTATGCTGTCTTCGTCGATTAAAACCATAGTTAAGGTCTAATATCCTGCAAGGAAGATTCTCTAGTTTAACTTTAATGACATTGGCCATCTGCAGAAGGCTGGTGGACTCTTCACTGAGAGCGCCAGGGAAAAGCTGGAGCTATTACTAAGCACCCATTTCCCAGACTCTCATACTCATAGCTCGGACGAACCTGCCGAGGAAGTGGATACAGTACGTCCACACTCAAGGGACAAAAGCCTGGTTAACAAAATCTTAACGACAAATAGGGTTAAATGGGCAATCCTTGCTTGTAAACCTTATAAATTACAATCACCTGGCGGAGACGGCATCTTTCCGGCCTTACTACAGAGATGTATAGAGGACTTGCTGCCCATTACCTGCAAGCTATATAAGGCCAGCTTCTGCCTTGGTTATATACCTAAAAAGTGGATAGAGGTTAATGTAGTGTTTATACCCAAGGGAGGTGGTCGTTCCAACACCCAGCTCAAGGTGTACAGACCTATAAGCTTCACCTCTTTCCTTCTGAAAGGAATGGAGAAGGTACTTGACCAGTACCTAAGAAGTGAGGTACTTCCAAACCGACCACTTCACCCCAACCAACATGCGTACCAAAAGGTAAAATTGACTACAACGGCTCTAGTAGGTTAGTAGTCTAGTAAATGGGCTGGAGAAGACGTACGTGGCAAAACAAATAGTGCTTTCGCAGACATAGAGGGTGCTTTGGACAACACCTCCTTCGAATCTTTAGAAAGAGCTGCCACGGAGAAGGGATTCGATCCTTCTACTATCAAATGGATTAAAGCCATGCTTGAAAGTAGAAAAATTACAGCAAAGCTGGGAGGAAGAGCAGTTACCATTACGTCTGCCAGAGGTTGTCCTCAAGGTGGGGTTCTGTCGCCTCTCCTGTGACAAGGGTACGCCGATGACCTGGTAGTAGTGTCACAACGCATGCAGAAAGCTCTAGATACCATTCAGAGTTGGTATCGAGATCAAGGCTTAAGGATAAACCCTATGAAAACGGTAATCGTCTCCTTTACTAGACGTAGGAAGCTGAACCTAAAAGCTCCCATACTGGAAGGGGCGGTTATTGAAAGCCAAATACTTAGGAGTTACAGTAGGCTAGAAGTTGACGTGGAACTCACACATTGATAAACTGTACAACACGGCAGTGTTAGCTAGCATCCCTAGCATGCCGTAGGTTTGTAGGAAGAAACTGGGGGCTAAAACCAATAATGATTCATTGGTCGTACGTGGCTATAAGACCCATGGTCACTTATGCAGCAGTCGTGTGGTGGTCAAAAACAAAACAGATTACTACTCAGTTACAGCTAGAGAAGATACAACGTCTCGCCTGTCTGAGTATAACAGGTGCAATGAGCACCTGTCCAACTGCAGCAATATAGACCATGTTAGGACTAACGCCCCTACACCTTCAGGTGCAAAAGGAGACAATACTACATTCAAATCAGGAGACCTGACAGGCCACTTAGGTATTCTAAGTCTCACTCATCTAGAGCGAACGGGCTATACCGTATCGGATTTTATACCAATAAAATACAACTTCGACCAACCTTTTAAAGTGACCATCACAGATCGGGAAGTGTGGCCTTCGGGAGGACCTTCCTTCAAGAAAGGATCCCTCCAGTGGTACACGGATGGTTCGAAGATGGAAGGAGGAGAAACTGGAGCGGGGGTCTATGGACTCGGTTGCCGCATTTTCGAACCCCTCGGTGCCATAACTACCATCTTCCAGGCTGAAGTTTATGCCATAAACCTCTGCACAAAGATAAACCTCAGGAAGGGATATAAAGATGCAAAACTTGATATACTCACAGACAACCAAGGAGCAATAAAGGTTTTAAAGGCCTCCACTTGTGAGTCAAACCTAGTCTGGGAGTGCCTGAACAACCTCAAACAACTGGCAAACAGAAACTACGTTACTTTGGGGTGGGTGCCAAGGCGTACTAGGCAACGAAAGGGCTGACGAACTCGCAAAACGCGGAGCAACGGCGCCATTTACTGGACCTGATCCTTGCTATGGAATACAGAAGAGCCACATAAACTAGGCGGTCAAACTGTGGGAGGAACAACAGAAGTCCTCATACAGGCAGAATATACCAGGACAACGTCAGGCAAAACAGTTCTTCACTGTTTCGCAGATAAAGCAAAACCTGCTTTGTCCCTCAGCAAGATGGAATTAAAAATGATCACTGGCCTATTCACAGGCCACACAACATTAAAAACCATCTTTTTAAGATTGGTAAAGCTGAGGACCAAATCTGCCGCTTATGTAACGAGACAGCGGAAACGGCAGAACACATTCCATGCAAATGCAATGCTGCCTGTCGACGCAGATATAAAATGTTCGGAAAGGCAACCATGACACCTAACGAAATAAGGGACGTCCAGAGACGTTATAAGGTTTAACAACAGCCTACAACTTCTCTAGCAAATAAAGGGCTCATAAGTTACAAAAGATTAAGGGTCGAAGTGACGGAAGGCATATAAAGGCCAAAGCCCTAACATCCAATAGTAATAATAATAATAATAATAATAACTTCAATGAACATTAATCGAGACATTTTATTAAATGTAGATAAAATCATTAATATATTTGCAAGATATAATCATCAAACCGACTTTGATTGTTTTCTTATTCCGCTGTGTAGGTCCACGGCTGCATTTTTCTTGTTACGCACTCATTTTTTCGAAATAACTGTACTGAGTGTTTTAGCGCAGACTAAAACGAGTTTTATTGGATCACCAGGTCTCGACATTATACTTAGAAAGCCTGTATACAACTATGAATCCAACGCTGCCATGCATCAACTTTCCCTTTTCCCTTTTGTATTTATTATAGCAAAACGCATTTTTGTGAAATTATTTAGTTTTTACTATTTAATGTTTTGATGTGGAGTTATTATAACCTCTCATTATTTATCTGTTTCGAAGTAGCGTAAAGTTAGTCATACGATTCACACTACATACCCTTGAAGTTACGACATACGTTTTGACGTCCACGGCCTGCTGTATTTTATTTTTTGATCCTTCTTTATATCAAAGGTCTGCTGAAAAGGTATACTTTCTAAATAATTTCAGGCTAGGCATACTAAATTCTTAACGTTAAATTATTAGCAAACGTTTATCGTTATAGGATATTTTAAAAATATTACATTTATATAATTTATATTTAATATTTATAACTTCAGTACATTAATTTTGGGGTCTAGCTGACCATATGCAGAGCTACTTCAATACTAACTTTTATGACGCTACGTTGATCTCACGCAATTGTTCTAATGTAAGTGACCTGAAAGTGTTTTTACATACCTACAGCTATTTTAAAAAATAAGTGTGCGCTTTAAATTCTGAAGTTTTGCCATTTACTTTTTTCCAGTTATTTAGGGTCTATCAGGTATGCATTGGTAAACAGTAATTTTAAGAAGCCGCAGCGAACTCTCATAATGATGAAATTTTCCACCGGCAATTTCGTCCACAGTTGTAATTAATTTCGAAGAGCCATTAACTGTGAAGCGTATGTCACAACAGTGTAACAATTGCCCCGACGTCGGGGTAAAGGACACCCTCTATAAATGTAATTCAGTTATAAGTGTGACCGCGACTGGGGTAGTAACGGTGACGCCGAAAGAGAGGGTTGGGGACAATGTCTGTCATGTGCAGTTTCTCTGCCATGCCTACTGCAATATCGGCTACTTACGTTAATAAAATGTGAGAAAGAAAGCACAGAGCAGAGAACATTTTATACGATTTTATTTGTTTGGACGTATCCAGAGATCAAGAGAGGTTTTCGTATGTTTTGAAAAGTTTAGCCCTCATGGTGTGCAGGAAATAGTGAAAAAATTCGTCAAACGAAAATGTGAATTGAGAGGTGGTTGGTGCTGAAATCTAAGATGTAGAATGGTTAAAAAAGTTTTCGTAGAAAATGGCTGCCGAAAATAAAAGATGTACCCTTAGTTAGCCATGCAGATTATAAAATTTACTACAATTATTTAATAGTTATCTTGCTACAATTATTTATTACCCTAGAATACCAGATATTTACATCTGAATGGATAAAATTGTATCCACAAAAATTACGATCTTTTCATATGTCTTTTGTACCTCCTAAAAGTTAGTATTTAAACTGTTTAACAAACCTGGGTGAATTCTTTACAAGTTCTACTGAGATTTTAATATATAAAATCGTATAGGCTAACGCGAGGGGGTGTGTTGGATTGTTTTCTCCATATCTAAAAAAATATTATTTAATTTAAATAAAGAACTGTGTAATACGACAACTGGATAAATTTGCTAAAAATGTACATTGCACGTATCACAAGGACATTTTCGTATGCATTTGCATATATTTCCAGTAATTTTAAACTTAAGGGGCTAATAAAGTGACCCTAAAGAAGCTAAAGTTCAAGAACATTGAAGTAAGGTGATAAAATGATCCAAACAATTATAAATACTGATGAAAATACGGTAAAATCAATCTAAGTTTATGATATATTTGAACTTAATTTATGACATTTTTCACCTTATTACAAATTACTATCCTTCAAGAACATAATGCACGCAACCCCAATATCAAGATTTATTTAATTTTCTTATAGACAGAATAATACCAACACTCTGTACCAATTAATTTTTGTCGTATATTATACGTATTGTATTTTACATTGGCTGCAGTTCAGTTTTCAGCATTCGGGCAGGCGGCCTTACGAGCTGGGACAGACAAGGCAACGAATATAATGGTTTGTCGATTGAATTTTATGTGATCTGTCCACACCTTATCTTAATAACGCTAAATCCAGAAGTAATCCAAAATTCAAACGAGCAAAATTACACTATTATAAAAAAATTAGTGTAGAAGAGAACATAAGCAATTTATATAAACTATGTAATAAAATGTATAGTTTAAGTGAAGATACATTTATTGAAATTTTTCTTAATCATTGCTAATTATGCAATATTTTAGAACATAAAATGTAGAACACCGGTAAATTTGGAAATATTAGTTTCTTTTTGCTTGGGGACCGCAATGGTCGAGTGCGAGAACGCATTGGCCACTCGAGGTCACACTAAATGCAGTTGCTCCGTTGGGGCGATCGAATCCCGACTGGGGCAACCGCATTTGGTTAGTTAAGTTTAGGGTGCATGTTGCATGAATGTTTAGTATGTAAAAGACGCCCGCACCCCCCTGAAGTAATGCGAAAGCGGTTCCGGGGGGGGGGGGGG
>JABXWE010028668.1:0-14421 GCA_014611495.1 Limonius californicus
TATTATGTAACAACACTTATATGCCTGAGAAAAGAAAACCTTCTGTATCCACTGATATCAAGAAATTTACCCGACATTTAAAAAATAATTCGATGACGATATATACCTACTGTAATAATTTTATCTTGTAACAAATAGATAGGCTACACTTCTCACATGTGAATGAAATGCATAGTTAACTTTTCTTTTTAGCTATAAAAAATATTTGTTTACATTAAAATTCCGGCAGACTTAGCAGTACCAAGATATGCACAAAGATACCCGGACAGACCCCTACCAGCACATAATGCTTTAAGGTGTTTGGAAAGAAATTTGCGGCAAAATAGACAATTTTCCAAGTCAAAGGTAAGACAACGACATGCCACAATTTTAGAAGTTGCAGCAGCTGTCAGCGAGCAAGTAACTGGTAATGCCTATATAAGCAAACGCGCAGTTGCAAGAACTGTAGGATTTAGCCAAAGTTCAATATTTAACATTTTAAAAGCAAACTTCCTATCCTTACCACGTCACATTAGTACACCTTACTGAAGATGATTACCCACATCGAGTGAAGTTCTGCCAATTTTTAAGAAACCAAGTTTCGACTGATCCACTGTTTTTAAGAAATATTGTATTTTCTGACGACGCAATTGCCATTTCTATTTACAAGATAATTCACATTGGATTCGGCAAGCACACTCTCAAAGAATTTTTATTGTAAATGTGCGGTGTGGTATAATTGATCCACACTTCTTTGAGAGTAGTTTAAATGGGTAAATGTATTTAATTTTTTTAGAAAATAATTGACCTCAACTTTTATAAGGCATTTCTTTTTATGTTATACAGCGTATGCGGTTTCAAAATGACGGTGCACCTGCTCACTTCCATAGAATTGTAAGAATCTACCAGGATAAAACTTTCCATAACAGATTAATTTCAGAAGGTGCAATCCATCATTTGCGGATAGTCCGGACTTAACTGCGTTAGATTTTTTTGTGGGGCAAAGTGAAAAACGACGTCTACGAAACTCCCGTGGAAACTCAGGAAGATTTACGTCAAAAATTATTGAATCATGTACGTCCATCATGCCACACATGCTAACTCGTGTTAGAAATGCCCTTCTGCGGCGGAATGATATATGTGGACAGTAAGGTGGACGGCAATTTGAACGTTTATTACGTTATTAATGAGTGTTTTTCTTCCTGTTTTCATTTAATTTATTTTTCTTTTGATTTTATTGTTACGTCAACATATCTTTATGGTATCTTGACTGTCACTGTGTTTGTTTTGTTTAACTTATAAGAAAATATATTGTAAATGTACCTATTGCAAAACTGCATCTTTTTTATTAGTAAATAGTTCCATTGTAGTTTCTTACAATATCCAACGTAACTACTTTGATTTTTATTTATTAAAACAATGTAAAAGTTACTAAGATACCTATGGAATACAAACAGCTGTAATATGTGTAGCCTACCTACATGTACAAAATAAAGTAATCACCTTATATATGAAATGAATGCATTAGTGAACATCACTGAATTATTACAATATTGGCTGTAGTTCAGATGTCATTAAATTGATTATTATACAAGTTACATAAACTTACAGCTTAACACTTTGAACGCCGTGCCAAATTTTGCGGTTGGGTCTGTGGCGCCGGAGTAATTTTATTGAAAATTCTTGCTGCTAGAGTGCTTCAGTGACAATATATTGTATTACTAATTATTTAATTTTTGTGTTTAATTAGCTCATTAGTGGTGTGCATAGTATATATGCATGCGGCGCCTAATTAAGTTTATTTGATTCTGCGCCGTATGCATACATATTATCACGCACATTTCTACATAATACACATGCCAACTATGTAGTTTCAACTGAGAGTAGCTCGTCTGACCCTAAGACAGATACCGAAAATGGTACCAGTAATCAAGAAATACATGCAACTGATAAAAAACAAAACGCTGTTCTTTACATCTGTCCAGCCTGTCCAGGAAAACCACCAATCTGAAATATAAAATTTTCTGAAAGATTTCTGAAAATATATGAAAATCCGCCTGGTTTTAACAAGAGCAAATGCGAAAAAATAAAATACCAATTATGATAATAGAAATAGAATAGAGAGAATTAGATAGATTTACAGATTCTATGGCTGTACAGTTATTAAAGAGAAAAAAATATAAACATAATAAACAAATGATTTAGGTACTAACTAGAAACGAATAAACTAATCAAAATGTCAAAATTCAACATTATACTGTAACTAATACAACTGCGACCGACCGTCCTTCGAGGGGCGCGGTAAAGCTGTCGGTCCCGGCTAACTCTGCGGTAATTCACATTAGGTCAAATCAAAAGGCGCTTGGGCGACCTGGCAACTTCAGGCTCCACCACGTGGCTATACCAATTGCTATTATTTATTAATGGAGTAACTGAACTATTTTAGTTTGGAGCCTTTAATATTATAAATACGTTTCTGGCTATTGTAAGAATTTTTCGATAATTATCAATTATAGCTTGACGTTGCTATTCACGTAAATCTTTTTCATATAATTTACAGTTAAACTTAACGTGCGTATTATAAACAGTAACTATATAAATACAGTTATAAATGTTCTAAATAATTATTGAACTAGCGTTAAACGGTTAAAAATATGTCCAAAAATATGAATGAAGTACAAACAGTTAAATTAAATAGAAGATCAACCATTGAATAAGCATTCTATGACATGAAAGCTTAATATTTTGGCCCAACTGTTGTGATCGTGAGGCGAATGTGGAGGAATGTGACAGAACAAACATAGCAGCCAGGCAATGTCACTTCAACAGCTCTTAGTAATACCGTTTGTAATGTTGTTTAGTGTAAGTATTAGCACTGATTAACTGACAGTATTGCGGTTGGATTCAAGTCTGCAGGAAGGTGTAAAATGTGTGCATTATCGAGATTTGTTAACGCAACAAGTAAAGTTTTAAAGGAAGATAATATTTAGATTTGGTTAATTTTTGGTTAGATTTTTTAATGAGAATCTTTTGTAAAATTCTTCCTTGATAAGAATTTAAAAAAAAATAATTGTATGGTTTTAGATATTCGTTACCTCTACTAAAACAGCTTTTGTTCAGTAGCATTACATTTTATTTATAAATAGTACAGTGACAATTTTTTGTTTTATTTTATTTTACACAACAAATCAAATGTAATGGTAAAAAGGTTTTATTGTAACTAAACAACCCCAATTGTAATTGTCACTGTAAATTACATCACTCTAGGAAGAACAAATTTAGATAAGGATTGACTGTGGCAAATAGGATGTGTATTTTAATTAAGCCATGCAGTATATAACGTTTACTATAGTTATATAATACTTATCAGAGTGCCATATTTACCATTTTGGATCATCCTATAAGTTTCTTAGTCTTTAGTACATAGTCCAGTAACGTGATAGATTTTATACACGTTCTTTCAAGATATTTTATATATAAAACTGAATGGACTATCTAAAAGAGGATCTAGCTATCACCACACTGGAATTTTTTCTTCATATGAAAAAAAAACATAATTTCGTATTCAGAACCACAACTGGATAGATTTAAAAGAATGTAGCCCGCGCATATAATATGCTTGCTATACGTAATAAGCAGCAATTTATATAGCAGTATAACCTACAATAAAGTTAAAAAGCAATTTAGTGTGGGTATAATTCGCTTATGAACTAACCTTCTGCTAATGATTTCTAACCTAGATTAACAATGTCTGTAAAAGCATATGCGTGCTTATTTCTCATGTGCTTACTTCTGAAAACATGTTCTTAGTAAGGAGAAAACCGTCTAGTATGCCTAATGTGCAGTTATTTTAATATATCCGGCCATAGTTCTACTGATAATTTTGTATATTGAATATTGTTATTGCAGATATAGAACAAAACCGTAATAAAATAACAACCAGACTTCCTTGAGCCTGTAGAGATTCATTAAATGTTTTCAAAATATTCTAAAGAATCCTTCCAGGTTTGTCGAGCACTTCAAATGCGAATGTTTACCAAATGAAAAAGGCTTTTAAAAACATAGCAAGAGCGCAATTGAATGTAAATAATTTGTATTTTACACTAGAAAATAATTATAGCAACTTGGATACTTTGACAGCTGTTAAATAAATACAGTAATTGTTGTAAACTGCTTAAATTAGAACACATTTTTGACTTTTATCGAAATTTTGCTGATCATACTGTATAATATAACATGCCCATCGCAAGATTTCTTAATATACATATACATTTCTGCAAGTAACAACTATTGTGTTTTCTGCACCTTAACATTAGTATTATAAACGAGGAATTTTCAGTGTACAGGGTGGGCAAATTTCGATGTTTGTATAGGGTAACTCGGTAATTATAGGAGATACAAAAAAATGGAAGGCACGTTCTCGATCTCTTTTTTTGAGACAAATTCACTGGCGGAAACAAAAATTTGCTATCGTCTTTTGTTTTCGAGTTACAAACAAAAGTTCGATTTTTCGACTTTTAGACACATGTGAATATCGTGGTTGTTTGTAAGGTTAGGAGAAAATAACTTTTACATTCTCAAGGCACTTTTTTCTGTATAATCCAGTGGTGTCGAAAAAATTTGACAAAAAAGGTGCAATATCGAGTTATAGCCTAAAGTTGTATTTTTTCAAATGGGAATCATAGTTGGCTATGGTTTAGTTAAAACGGATTTTTTTTTTCTCTATCTAACTATGTATCATATGTCGGGTAACTTTTGATGTGTAAGTCTTTAATAGCGAATATAATATTTTACTAGATTACTTTCTGTATTTTTTTTATATTTTACCAAGTAGGCGGGTGTCATCTATGATGGTAAACGGAAAAAATCCAGGAAAAAAATCCATGAAAAAAAAATGCGAAGGAAAAAATATCCAAAGGAAAAAAAATCCAAGGAAATAAAATCCAAACTATAATTATAGTAATTTTTCACATGGTTTGTAACATTACGGCCGGTTGCACAAACGCTTTATGAAGTTTGCCTTATAGTTACCTACCTTAAAAATAAAATTTTGGGGCAAAAATATTTTGTTACTTAGGTAGATCTGTATTTTGGTTATAATGCCCTTGGCTGTAAATTTTGACAATTTAACTATTTATTAATAATAAAACTATTAATTTAAAAAATCCCTTGTTAAAATTAACAGAGCGTTCACGCAGCACAGTAATAAAATAGATATATGTGTATTGGTTAAGAAAACTGGCAAACAAATCACATTATTAGCAAAAAAATTATTTAAATAGAAAAAAGAAAAGTAGACAACAATACTGAAAGATAAAAAAAGTTGTAGGTTAGGTTAGGTTAGGTTAGATTTGGCTGTTCAGGGACCTCGGTGGTCTAGTGCGAGAACGCATTGACCACTCGAGGTCACAGCAAATGCGGTTGCTCCGTTGGGGCGACCGAATCCCGACTGGGGCTACCGCATTTCGCTTAGTTAAGTTTAAGGTGCATGTTGCATGAATGTTTAGTGTGTAAGGGACGCCCACAACCCCCTGAAGTAATGCGAAAGCGGTTCCGGGGGGAAGGACAGTAGTATGAATGAGCGAGAAAAAAAAAAGGTTTGGCTATTCAAAATTATAATCACTTCATTTTATAGTTTGGGTTTTTTTCCTGGATTTTTTCCTATGGATTTTTTCCTTGGATTTTTTCCTGGATTTTTTTTCTGTGGATTTTTTTCCTTGGGTTTTTTTTTTCTACAATCCATCTATGACAGTGTTTATTCGTTTGCAAGTAAATTGCATATTAACGATTTTGTTTCCGTCATAATTACAATTAAGTCATTTAATCGTAAAAGTGAAGATGTTTTAGTTTTAATAAATTGTTAAATTGTCAAAATTTACATCCAAGGGCATTATAACCAAATACAGATCTACCTAAGTACCTAACAAAATATTTTTGCCCCAAAATTTTATTTTTAAGGTAGGTAACTATAAGGCAAACTTCATAAAGGGTTTGTGCAACCGGCCGTAATGTTACAAACCATGTGAAAAATTACTATAATTATAGTTTGGATTTTATTTCCGTGGATTTTTTTTCCTTTGGATTTTTTTTCCTTTGGATTTTTTTTTCATGGATTTTTTTCCTGGATTTTTTCCGTTTACCATCATAGATGACACCCGCCTACTTGGTAAAATATAAAAAAATACAGAAAGTAATCTAGTAAAATATTATATTCGCTATTAAAGACTTACACATCAAAAGTTACCCGACATATGATACATAGTTAGAAAGAGAAAAAAAAATCCGTTTTAACTAAACCATAGCCAACTATGATTCCCATTTGAAAAAATACAACTTTAGGCCATAACTCGACATTAAACCTTTTTTTTCAAATTTTCTCGACGCCACTGGATTATACAGAAAAAAGTGCCTTGAGAATGTAAAAGTTATTTTCTCCTAACTTTACAAACAACCACGATATTCACATTTGTCTAAAAGTCGAAAAATCGAACTTTTGTTTGTAACTCGAAAACAAAAGACGATAGCAAATTTTTGTTTCCGCCAGTGAATTTGTCTCAAAAAAAGAGATCGAGAACGTGCCTTCCATTTTTTTGTATCTCCTATAATTACCGAGTTACCCTATACAAACATCGAAATTTGCCCACCCTGTACATCAGGCGAGAGTGGTGGCTGTGGTAATAGTCCATGGGTGCTAATCCACCTATAAGCAAACTTTTGATCTCAATAACTACATAGAAGAGCAGCCTAATGTGCAAGCGCACCATTTTGCTGAATATAGAATTTATTATTCATTATAAAGTGGAGCGTCATGTCATAGTTTAACGTGTTACGCAGGCACGAATTACTTTATCTACATTAAAAGATGCAATTTAACCTTACAACCCATTCAACAAATTACTTCTTTCTATGAAATTCTACACTCTTCCTCGAATATTTAACATATTTGAAAAGAGCAAGGTAAAACTAAAACAAATACTGGCATATAAAACTGTAACCTCACTTCCGGGTTTATTAGAAATGATTCTACCACCCTTAGCATACCGTTCGATTTGCAACTTGATTATAGGAGTTTCATGTGTCTTCCGCAATGTTCGCGCATATCCTGAGACACCTTGTATAGTTTATAAGTTCTACTTCCATTATAGCACACCTTTAAAAGCAGTTAGCCTTGTTTTACATATCTGGAACAATTGTTACATAATCATGGTCTATTTTAGAAGAATACAATTTTGAAAATTAATCTGCGTCAGAATCCTGATTTAAATCTTAGCGCCAGGGCGATCCCGCGGTTAGAGGACTGGGCTCCGGTGTGGAAGGTTGAGAGTTCAAATCCCTGACTCGATGCCTGTCAGGCAGCCTACCCAGGTAGTTTAAATAATTGGTTACCTGTGTTCGAATAAACAAGGGAAAATAATGTGGTTGACCAGTGCGTAATTCCCACCACACCACGTCATGAATTTGGCACGCGATAACCGGGTGAGATAGCAAGGATTCGGGAGCGCTGTCCTTTTGCCTTGCAGGTAAAACTCCTTCATGGGGTGTAGTGATACACTATTATTATTTATTTATAATCGCAGTGTCATAAGTTGTTAATCGCTTTTAAAACACCATGTACAGTAGTTGCAATCACATGAAGTGAACAATACCGGCAAGTACAATGTAAATCCAAAAATAGTTGTGGATTTGTTTATAGAAAAACTTCTTGAAGCTCGTACGAAATATGTGGATTTTATTTAAAACAAATTATTATTAATTAGAAATTATTAACCAACAAAAATATTTTTTGTTACAAATGCCTACCAAATGTTCTGCAAAACGCGGATTCTAACAGTATTTCAAGAGTAACCACAGATTACTTAAATAAAATCATTATGGAAGTTCAGTAAATATTTTTTTCTTCTAAGTACACTAAACTAAAGAGCCTTCCGCTTTACCTTCCGGCTAGGTAAGTTAAATATAGCAACTAAAATAAACATTGTCTGTACATCCACCTACCAAAAATTTAAACTCATAATATTTGCAATTAACCTAAACAAGTTCTGTACTTTATGAACATGTGTTTTGACGTAAATGTAATGGATATTTACAGGTATTTCCTTCGTGCAGACTTTCTCATTAATTGAAAATTTCCATTATCGACTATTTCACATACCCAACTCACTTGACAAATAATTATCTTTTTTTTTTTCATTCATTCATACTACGCCCCCCACCCGAACCGCTTTCGCATTACTTCACCCTAAACTTAACGGTCGCCTCAGCCGGGGTTTGACTACGCAGCCGATCAGACCGCATTTCACTGTGACCTCGACTGACAGCGCGTATTCGCACTGCCCCACCGAGGTCTCTGACAAATAATTATCTGAAACATTAAACCTCCAACCAATTAAAATCATAAGATTTGGCGTTACTACAGTTACTATCCCCTAGCGTTCGAAACTGCTACCCTGCGGATTCGAATCAGCTGTGTTTACATTATGTCATATGATTTGTTTATTTGCGATGTTTGCCCGATGCGAGTTATTTTACAAATTGGACATGTTACAAAGGAAAAACAGACACATTATTTTGTTATTTTAACTCGATAAATATATTTTCCTTGACAACAGGTCATTAGTATAGTTTTCGTCTTCTTTAAAAATCTCTTCGAACTAAATTCTTATTATAATATATAATAGTATCCAAAGAAACTTGGTTTAATAGAAACATATAGAACAGAATAATAAGGACCATACAGCTTTCAACTTCCTTTGCAACGAGCTATTATATCCTAGACATGCATTTATAGACAACCCGGCAGGGATTCAGCAAGAACTGCATTGTATTCTGCATCTATATATAACGCTGTTCACTGAACAGTAGAAAAATGAACAAAGAATTTTTCCACATCTTTGCGTCTTGCAGATCACAATTTGCCTAGCGTTCGCGAACCGACAGCTTTAACGACTTTCGCCTCATATTTTAATTTGCCTATTCAAAATGGCGGTTATTTATAGCCTTTGTTGGTGTAGGCGACGTGATTGCCCTAACGGTCCTCTTAATAAGTTAATTCGTGAAATGACGTGCATATTTCTTCTTCAAACTGGACGAAAAATTTCCCTAATTCGGCGATGTAGGAATTCGAAAGTTTTAATGGCTCTTGTCATCGTGTCACTTAGTCACAATTTGTTTTTCACTAATTGCTCTGTTCTAGCAATTCCGCCTGACGCTTATTAAGAAAGTTTCCTGGGCGTTCGTGGTTTTGGTGCGTTTTTCTTTAATTAATTATTTTGCGTAAATTAGTACAAGTTGGTATATCGAAGTCGGTCAAATTTTGTTTACCTGGATCTCCGTCATCCCGCAAGCAATTAAAGCAAAGCGTAGTTTTAATGGACGTGGATCCAAAACGTCAAAAGCAAAGTCCATATAATCGCCTTCGGAAGTTTACAATAAACGACAGCAATTAGACTAAATCGCTCCTCAATAATAAATCAAATTATGGGAACTTCAAGGTAATTCAACAACTATTGAAAATGATAATGTTGTGGATGGACCTTCCACCGAATTTTGTCGCATTTCGAATGCTATCTATATATCTAAATTAAATTTGTATCACAAACGCAAAATTTCAGAACACTGCAAAACATATTTCCGTTTTCAAATCAAATGTGCACATTACAGTGTTACATAATTAACACTTCGTTCGTAACAGTCTTTTCTCTGCGACGTGCTTCTCTTTAGCGCTAAGGTACAATCGAAGGGGACTTACAGTTTAACATCGAATCCGAATGACAGAAATTCCAGAGAACTTTTTTGGTATTAACACCTCATGGTTGCCAACCAGATTGGGGAATTGTGTATGGTGGGTTGCTAACTACCATAGTAATGCTGAAAGATCTAACCCAAGCAATATATTGGACGCTTTGTCCAGAAAGCCAACGCTCTGCCAACTGAGCTACTACCACCACATTTAGGGTGCTCTAAATTCAGTTACCTACGTATAAAAATCTACTGCTAACACAATACCGTTGCTATTGCGAGAATTTATATAGATACTGTAACAAACAAGAATAGAAAAGTTACAACAGAACAGATTATACAGGAAAATTACTACACCACAATTGCTGTATTTTGAACTTCAAAATTTACACTTGTGTTATCTTCGGAGTAAGTAATATACAATTATTGTTTACTTAATTACGTTGCTGTTATGACTTAATAGTTTAAAGTTTATATTGGACTGTGTTTGAATAAAATAAAAGTATAATTTTCATAATTTCCTAAGGCACAAAAGAAGAGCAAACCGTAAAAAATTGTCCTTGTGACCATCGCAGCATAAAAATTAAATAAAGTCTTTATAGTGCTGTCTGATTACTTAAAATAAGAATATGATTATAGAACCGGAACACGCCACAGGGCCTAATTTCTGAAGCGATGATAATGATGATCATATTTCTCCTAATTTCTAACAGACAGTTGACAGGAAATGTAAAAATCTAAGAAACGATTACTTAATAGCCCTGGTATGTCCTAGTAGCAATTAAAATTTTCAATTTCAAAAGTGTTTGAAATGGGAATTTTTATATACATAGCGTTCAAATTGTAGAAACCATGATATACTATTTACACAGAATGTCTGTAGCAATATGAGTTTGTGGAAATATGCAATATATTGTAGAATGCAGTTAAAGTATTTGTCACAAATACGCTATAAATGTATAGATTATTAAGGTAATAGAAGTATTAATACAGTTACCAGATGCTTAAATTTATTGTAAATGTTGTTGTCGTAAATCTTATGATCTGTCTCAGCGCTGAGGAGAAGCGCGTGGCAGAGAAGAGGTCGATGCCCAACAGTGGGAAAAAATGGACAATGAATTATTTACCATATTCGAATCAAATAATATTCGTTGGTCTTTATTTAGCTCTTTATGCTAATATTATAATAATAATAATAATATACAAGGTGATCACTTTATCTTGTAACAGGTAGGTAGGCTGCGTACATTATAGCTGTTCGATACGTATCTTCGTAAACTAGTTACGTTGGACGCAATAAAAATCTACAATGAAACTATTTACTAATACATAAGATGCAGTTTTGCAATAGGTAGATTTACAATATTTATTTCTTATAATTTAAACTGATTGTTATTACCACCAGCATCTATACAAATCAACAACTCTGTACAGAAGTTTGTTAAGATTTGACAAAATAGTAGTTGATGTTTGCAATGTAAAAAAATATTTATTACAGCTAAAAAGAAAAGTTAACAAGGTTACAAGGTCAAACGATCACACTGTATAAATATAATATATCATAAAAGTAATATACGTTGGTAATTGCAGAGAGAATTGTAATTTAAAAACTTGTACTGTAGTGAAAATATTTAGAAAGCATAGACATCAATGCCGTACCATATCAAACCAAGAAGGGACCTAAATTCCAACCCTGTGGAACACCAGATGTGTGTAACAACTTTGATTATCCACAAACTGTCTTCTGTTGTAGAAATATACTGTAACTTCTAACTATTACTAGAATTACATCCATACCATGTACATTATATTCAGCCATACAATAGGCAAAGAAAAATGCTTTCGCGTTGCATTGTAGATATTACCTTATGACAAGATTTTCGTTTTCCGTAACAGCACTTGATCTAAATGTTTTGATAATGATGTGCAAAAGACTTCATTCTGAAAGTGGCGTAATTTAAGACGTCCTTTTAGAATTTAGATTCACTAATATTTCATACATTACTCTAAACTAGATTTCGAGAACGCGGATAAAGTGGAATTTTTAAAATTAAAAAATGAATTTAAAGATTACTCTTGAAATATAAAGTTGAAGTTTCAAAGTGAAATTACTAGTTTAAACTGTAAATTACATGAATAGGATTAAATATTCCAGCTTAAAGGTAGAGTTTTAAGAATAATTTCGAAATTAAATCCGAAACTTACGCTTGAATCATTTTTAGACTCAATTTAAAATTTCCTATTTAATGTCATAATTTCTAGACCATGAGCTTAAAGGCTAATCTGTAGAATAAACTAGGAACTTCAAGTCTTGAATAATTGTAGCATTAAACTTACAATTTTGAATCTAAAGTGGAACTATGGAAAAACTTTTTATAAAAATAGTGATTGTACCATTTAAAGATACAATGCAATCATTTTATAAATTGCTGATAATCTATGAAGTATTTCAATCCGAATAAACTCGTTTCAGAGGTGACTTTATTACCTGGCAACGTTTGCAAGAATGAAGCTTATATCCATACCATGTACACTATGTTCAAGCTATACAATAGGTGGAGAAAAATGCTTTGGCATTACGAGTTAAATTACTGCAAGGCTTTTATGTTCCATAACAACATTTGATCTAAATGTGGCACAACAACGACCGGCCGGGCTTCGGAGGGCACGTCAAAGCCGTCGGTCCCGGGTGGTAGTCGTTATAGGTCAAGTGAGAGGCGCTAGCGCTAGCGCAACCTGAAAACTCGGCCATACAAACGGCTTCCCTATGTAAGTATGGTAAACTTACAAGGCCCTTTTGCATTAAGTAATATTTCAAACATTATTCTAAAGTAGATTTGGAGGATCCTGAAATATTAAGACCAATATCTATGGCCTTCTGCGAGATTCCTCGCGTTGCATCAAATTTGTAAGGTTTAAAACTTATAGGACAGGTGTATTGAGTTTTGTATTGTTTAGCACTAGTTCACCTTTTATGTTGTAACTGACCGACTGTGTGACCCTATTCCTAATGAATCTCCACCGTGAGAAGACTTTCACTATTATACTGCCTCTTCGCTAACGTGGCACAGATTTGCAGTTTTATTAATAGAATTTCTTTGTGTTTCCATTTCTGCAATCACGCAACTAAACCGTAAGACTAAGCCAAAAGAAAAAATACTCAATGAAACGTATTTCCGGTACCGCAGGCCATTTTGAATTTAAATAAACAGCTAATCAATAATTTCCTATGATCAACACGATAAGAAAGTTGTAATTGTAAATTGTGACACACTTTAAAGGGAAAATGTAAAATAAATCAGGCCCAAATATTTAGTAGCCCTTGGGCTAACTAACGGAAGATGCTATTTAGATAATAATTAGCAAGACATTCTATTAATCCCCGTAAATAATAAACTTTCTTACACTTGTCATTCCCATAAGGCTAATTTTTTGTGTAATAAAAATTACATTGTGGGCAATTTATAGCGGTTTTACTTTCCAATATGAAATGGTAATCCGCGTTTGCTTACATTTACATTTCAAGCCAATTCGCAGACTGCAGCCGGGGAATAACGTAAAATCGGTAGTTTAATTTGCTTTTATCGCACTGTTTCATACCGTCTGGCGAAGTAATGAAAATATAATGTTCTCCGTCCTAATTGGAC
The DNA here is from genome assembly GCA_014611495.1 of Limonius californicus. NCBI lineage: Eukaryota > Metazoa > Arthropoda > Insecta > Coleoptera > Elateridae > Limonius > Limonius californicus. The sequence continues at coordinate 13,365 of JABXWE010028668.1, forward strand.
CGCTGCTTCAAAGTCTCGAGAAGAAAGCAGCTCGTCGAGTGAATTACTTAGCTTCTTTGTCATAATTATGTCACTAGGTTACGCTAAAATACAAACTAGTTATTTGCCATTTTACGTAAACTGTATTTTTCGAACGCCTCTTTCATACATGTTTGTGCAAAACAAGGTCGTTTGCGGTTCAGAGATTTGTTGGCCATGGACACTTTTTGAATGCTATCGTAATCACATCGCCATTTCTATTTTAAATTTGTTTGCTATTGTTCGGGTATATAAACGTTATTAGAACCTACCACATGATTTATCATAATAAATAACTAACGACCACATCTAGACCTGGTATTTGTATTTTATAATATTATTCTGGCGATATCGAATTTTAAGGTTTACATAACGAAAGTTAGAGATTAACGTTGAAATCTAAAGTTTCCAATTCGAATCTTTAATTTCAAGATTAAAACGAAATAAAATGTCTTAATAAAGTCACAAATAAAAGCTGCAATTTCGATGTTAAACTACCATTTCACGGGCTAAATTACCATTTCATATGCTAAACTGCCAATTTAAAGACTACAAATAAGACTTTAATAGAACATTTCCTTCTTGAAAGCTAAATTTCAAGATGTACAAGTGAAATTTAAAAATTACAAGCGAAATTTCGAAATAACTATCGAAATGTTAAGATAATAAGAGAAATTTTATCATAAGCGAAATGTCACAAAAGCAATTTTAAGATAACAACAGAAATTTTAAGATAATAAAGCGAAATTTCCAGATAAGAAGCGAAATTTCAAGACAACAAGCACGATTTAAAATTAACAAGCATCATTTTAAGATAACAGGCGAAATTTTAAGACAGCAAACGAAACTTAAGTTAACAATCTAAATTTTAAGATATTAAGCGAACTTTTAAGATAAAAGAAATTTTAAGGTAAAAAGCGAAATTTTAAGATAACAAAAGAAATTTTAAGATAATAAAGCGAAATTGCCAGATAACAAGGAAAATTTCAAGATAACAAGGACTATGTAAAATTAACAGGCAACAGTTTAAGTTAACAAG
>JABXWE010028669.1:0-20123 GCA_014611495.1 Limonius californicus
TTGCTACCGTATTTTTGCTACTGTATTGCTACCATATTTGCTACCGTATTTTTGCTACCGTACTGCTACCGTTTTGCTACTGTATTTGCTACTGTCCAATGTTAATGTTATTGCATTATACCTGTTTATGTGAAACCCTGTATTGTTTAATTCATCCAATACATGTATTAAACCATTCCTGCTTTAATTATTTCACGACGTAGTAAAATAGAGTCTCTAGACCGCTTCTCAAGAGTGCAGATAAATAAAACAGACCCCTGGATACCGACGTCTTCAACTGCAGTTACCCAGGTCTTCGTTATCCATCCCAGGACTACGAAGCTGTTCCGGAAGAGTAAACTTCGTAACAAATCTGGCGCCCGAGGCAATCTCCGCAATTGCACGTAATAAGCAGACGTGCAATTGACTCCGTTAAGCCGAGTAAAAGTAAAGAGCATCACACGCTCAAAAAATTCAAGGAAACTGGGGATCTACTTCGTGAGACGAGAGATGGAGATCGGATAAAAAATTAAAATCCTGGCAAACCAGAGGTTATTAAAATTTTTATCGAGTCTTCGAAATGTACCGAAAGTCATTATTGCCGAAGTAAATCTATTCAGAGAATATACTTGCCTTATGACTTAAATATTGTTAAACTATGGAAAATGTATAATAATAAAGTTGACGATTGTCTGAAGGTAAAAGAGAGCTATTTTAGAAACTATTTCTGCAACAACTACAACATAGGATTCGGTAGCCCGCAAACGGATGTTTGTTCAACCTGCCTTTAATTCAAAGAGAAAATTGGTGGAAGTTTTAGTGTTTGCTTTCGATTGCCAAAAGAATTTGCAACTGCCAAAAATCCTGCTTTAGTATACAGATAAACTTTAACTTATAATTTTACAGTAGTCGTTGGAAACTCAAAAACAAAGCTGGCCCCAAAACATGTTTATAGTTTCGTGTGGACTGAAACTGATAGACAAAAAAGTTCCAATGAAATTGCTTCCGCAGTCCATCACCTCTTGAAGAATTATGAAATAAAAACAGAGATTAGTACTGTTCGCCTATTCTGCGATGGAGCTGGCAGCCAAAATAAAAATTCAGTAGGTATAGGAATGGTCTGCAATTGGCTGCTATGCAGTGCCCCAAAATATGTAAAGTGATTGGGAATAATCTTTCCTACGATAGGACACTCCTACATTCCGCCAGATAGTTTTTGGCAATATTGAAAAGGTTGGAAGACAATCATCAACTGTAACGAACCTGGACGGTTATATATAAATTATGAGAGAAGACTACAAAGTTCAAGATTGGATAGCCGAGGCAAAAAAATATTACAATTACCAGCATCGTGGTATTTCAAGTTTCAACCTACGAGGAGGTTTATTTTGACCAACAGTGCGTCTGGTGGTATTTTGGTGGGAGGATAACCATTTTACCGCAGCGATATTGGAGAAGCCAAATCGATTTGCAGGAAAACTAAAAACATAAAACTAATGCTCCCTAAAGAAGATCGGAGTGCCATTAAAAACAGACAAAATTAAAAGCATCACCAGGTTATTGATATGTCATTATGGTTTAGAATGGAACAAAGAGGAATCATTGAGTTATTACACAGCATTATTTGAAGAGAATAGTAATAATAATCTTGTAAACAATGCACAAGAATAAGAAAGTGAAGATGGCATGGCACTAGATGCCACACTGCAATTTTACAATAAAACTATTACCGTAAAGTGGGTTTACTTTGATCGGCAGGGCTACTTTGATTGTTTAGCGCGCCGAAAATAAAATAGGATCCTGTAAATGAACAATTCAACATAACCCAATAATATCGTGGAGATGTCGCTAGCAGTCTACAAATACTGAAATGAAACAAAGCGTGAGTCAGAAAACTGAACAGATTAGTCTCGGTTTTGTAAAGTACACGTTGGTATATTTTAGCCAAATTTTGTGGTTGCTAAACTTTAATTTGTGCTGGTAAGTTAAAAAACAATTATCAAGAAAATTGTAATTTGAAATGTTATATTCTAGTATAGCCTACACGCTTGTAAAAAGCGTTGTCTCGTGTTACACGTTTCTCAAGGAAATAACCTCAAAATTAAAAGAGGTGAGTGATTTTTGCTGGTCAAAGTAACCCCAATTGGCAAAATTGATAGCCTTTTAATTAATTTATTTAATTTACTATGCTTCAGAAAATGGTGAGAAAGTATCAAAGAGATCCTAAATCGCGTGCATATAAGACTAATTACACTCTCAAGAGGACGTACAACGTGCAATTCTAGCAATAAAAGCAAAGAGAATGTCTATCCGAGAGGCTTCATCTCATTTCAAAATACCCTATGGAACTGTTTTCAATAAATATAAAAACATACATGTTGATAAACCTGGGCATCCCACTGTTTTAAATAATGCAGAAGAGACTGCGCTACTCAATCATATTGTTTTAGTATCAAACTGGGGGTTTCCGTTTGACCTCCGTGATATTAGACATTTAGTAAAAACTTACCTGGACAGTACGGGACGGATAGTAGTTATGTGGAAAGGCAATTATCCCGGAAAAGATTGGTCTTTAAGTTTCATACATCGTCATCCAGAATTGACTCGTGACTCGTTTCCAAATATTTTGACAACCTTAAACTGACATTAGACGGTGTCGATACCGAATGTATGCTAAATTTCGATGAGACTAATCTCAGCGATGACCCAGGGAGGAAAAAATGCGTATTTAAACGTGGCATGAAATATCCCGAAAGGGTGATTAACTCTTCTAAAGCGTCTATATCGATCATGTTCGCTGGTACTGCTGCAGGTACGCTCTTAAGCCCATATGTGGTTTACAAAGGGGAACACTTATGGACATCTTGGTGTATGGGAGGTCCTAAGGGTGTTCGTTATAACCGATCCCACTCAGGTTGGTTTGATTCCAACAGTTTTTAAGATTGGTTTTTCAAAATCATGGTCCCTTGGGCTAAACAAAATGACAAACCAAAAATTATACTTGGGGATAACTTATCATCCCATTTCTCACCAGATGTTTTGCGAAAATGTGAACTGAATATCCGCTTTGCTGCATTACCACCGAACTCGACCCACATGTGCCAGCCCTTAGACGTGGCATTTTTTGCCCCTCTAAAAAGAACCTGGCGATCTATTCTCGCAGAATGGAAGATGAAAGCTAGTAATCGTACCACGTTGGCCAAGGATCGTTTTCCTGCTTTATTAAGTAAGCTAATGACAGAATTACAAGGCACTGCTGCAAACAACCTACGATCGGGATTTAGGAAATGTGGTATTCACCCATTCAACCCAGAGCAAGTCCTCAATAGAATACCAGAGCAAAATAATGATGATGCCATTCATTCCCGCATTGTAGAGTCAGTAGTTTCGGTTTTAAAAAATATGAGAGGCCCACATTCAGTTGGAGAAAAAACCAGGAGAAGAAAACTTCACAATATTGAATCTGGTAAAAGCGTCACTGCAGACGATCTAGTAAATCCATGCAGCTCTAACAAGGATCAACCATCCACCTCAGGAGCAAAACGACAAAGAAGAAGGAGTTCATCAAGTAATGACGAATGTAATGACACATCAGTTGGTAGTGAAGAGGAAGAATGTGAAGAACATCTTGAACATACCTCTGATTTAGAACCAGACCTAACATCTCTGAAAGTTGGTAGTTGGGTCATTACCAAGGTTAGTGGAAAAAAGGCAGTTCATTATTACGTGGGACAGCTAACATCATTCAATAAAAACGAGACACTGAACATTAAGTTTCTCCGCAAAAGAGGTGATCTTTTTGTGTGGCCAACAATAGAGGACCACCACGAAATCGACAAATCAGAAGTGATTTACATGTTACCAGAACCAGAGGCACGAAGACGTGATCGCATGGCGTTCACCTTACCTTCAAATTTGAAAAATACTATAGAGTAGATTTTGTTTTGTGTTACAATTGATAATTATTATTATACATATGTATTTTTTAACTTTTCATATGCAAATAAAAGTATTTCAACTAATTCGATGGTTTCTGTAAGTGTAATTCCATTTAAATTGAGCACTTATAGTTTTTTTTTTACTATTGGTTGATCAATGTTGCCTCGTTGCAGGCTTATCTTTGATCATTAATGTAATTCACACAGTCGATCAGAGTAACCCCACCATGGGGGCTACTTTGATCACACACATTTTTTTTTATATAATATTTTTTGTGAAATTGAATATAATGTCTTTATAGTCGGAACATGTTCACAACATAGAGACAGACATATCAGACATTTTATAGACCAATTCATTGTTAAAAACAAAAAGTTATGTTACTTTATAATTAAAATATGATCAAAGTAACCCCACTTTACGGTAATTTGTTAATTTTATACTAAGAATTTAGAGTTTTTTAGTATTAATTTAGAACTTAATAACTTTTTTTTCGTTTAAAGTTACATTTGTTTAATTTTTATTTAATGTATTAATGTTATATATGACATTTTTGAGTAATCTTAGTCCTTTATTCTAAAATAATGAGATAAAATGTAATTAAATATAAGAGAGGTTTTGCTTAGGTGCAAAGTGCGACATCTCCAAATTGTTTTTTTTTTAATTTTCTCAAAACCTATAGCTTCTAGAAGTTGGACATTTAGCCAAAAATTGTAATGACTCAAAAATTTAGCTACAAAATCATTTTTCGCGGTTTACTCAAAATGTGTTTTTTGTGACATGTCGCACTACTTTGCGTCGATACGCCTCATATGGAACACGAAAATGTTGATCATACTGGTATAGAAATTGACGTACCTGAAGGGATAAAAGTAAATAATAATAAAGAACATTTCGTTCTAGATTTTGAAAACAATATCATGACGATTTTGGCATATTTAGTTTTAGAAAGCCTTCCAATGATTTTTACTGTTTTAAATTCGCAATTAATTACAGAAGTAGGAGACAGAGAGAGGTACATTGACACATATTTAAAATTTACCGGCAGAAGAGGTCAATTTGTTTCAAACTGTTACCACAAGATAGCACTAGTGTAAGCTATTCGTCATAAAAATTTAGTAACGGAAAATAAAGTATGAGTGAAGTTACATGTGTGTGTTTTTTTCCGACGTGGTTGTAATAGTGTTGCGTGTGTCATCATTCCTAAACGTAAGTATCATTTGAACATTGTTTGCAACCAAGTATCGCAATAGAATTGGTTAATGATATCAATATACTCAAAGATGTTCTTAACAAAGATGACCATTCAGAGCCATTGAACATTATTCAATTCATATACAGTAATAATTTGGAAACGATTTTTGCAAATTTAAGGGTTACATTAAGAATCCTACTCACCTTCCAGTGTCAGTTGCAACTGACAAACGATCTTTTTCTAAATTAAAATTAATTACCGTCTTTGCGCGACTGTAAGGCGAGGGGAGTCGCCTTATATTCGAGTCTCAAACAAATGAACAATAAATTCACTGCCTCACAATGAGCGAGATCACTATATTACTTCCATCACAATGTATTTTAATGAGTGCGTGCAATAGGCGGCATTGTTTACAAATTATCGGCGCATTGCTGTTTCGTTTTTTTATCTTGTTTTTTGTGCTGTGCAAACAGTTTACATATTTTTTACACCCTCGAAATTATCATGAGTAACCATATTAAAACACGAGGAGCTCAAAAAATCAAATCATTCAAGGAATTCGTATGAGCTATGATTCCAATTTCAAGGTTCTGCTAGTGAGTGCTGCAGAAGCTACAAACAACTGTGCCGCTGCCAGAACATTTGGTATTACTGAAAACAATGTTAGACGTTGGCGGTCGCAAAAACAAAAGTTGATTAATGCGCATTCTACAAGCAAGGCATTCCGAGGACTTAAGATAGGACGTTTTGAATCAATTGACAGAAAAGTAGTAGACTACGTCCTGGAAATACGAGGAAGGGGATTCCCTATAACAAGATAATCATTGCAGATGGAAGCTCATGAAATTGCAAGAAACGAAAATATACCGGAAGCTGATTTTAAAGCCAGCATGGGTTGGTGCATACGAATGATGGTTCGATATGGACTAAGTCGCGACGTACAGCTTTAGCGCAGAAATTACCAATCGAATATGAAGAAAAACTTTTAACATTTCAACGACATGTTATTGATTTAAGAAAAAAATATGCATATCCATTATATTTGATGGGCAATGCTGATCAAACCTCAGTATTTTTTGATATGCCTACAAATTTAATAGTAAATAAGAAAGGCGATAAATCAACAAGGAATAAAAAATCGAGAGTAACAGTAATGTTATCTGTATTAGCAGCTAGCACAAAACTTCCACCTTATATTATTTTGAAAAGAAAAACCATGCCTAAAGAGAAATTACCAAATGGAATTATCGTGAGGGTTCAAGATAAGGGATGAATGAATGAAAACCTTGTTGTTGATTGGAGAAAAACAGTTTGGGGAAGACAAGTTAGATTCAGTAAAAATAGAAGATTGCTGGTACTTGATGCATTCAGAGGTCACCCCCATAGTTGGTGAAAAAAGAAATAAAAAATCTTCACATTTGGTAATAATTCCTGGTGGAATGACTTCCCAACTACTAGTTTAGAATGTGGTTGTGAATAAACCTTTTAAAGACTACTTGAAAAAAACAGTACTCAAACTGGTTGCTATCAACTAATCACACCCTCACACCCACTGATAAAATAAAAAAAGCCATCTGTCACTGCTCTGTGTGAGTGGATCCTGCAGGACTAGAATCAACTTTCTAATGAGTCCATTATTAATGGATTTAAAAACTGTTGCATATCTAATAAAATGGACGTACTAAAGATGATGAATTGTGGGAAAACATGGTTAACGGTTCTGAAGACGATAATATTAATGAAGATGAAACTGATGCTGAGGTTACTGTTGCCGTATGGATGGGTGGATTTAAATGAAATACTAATGTGGAACGACGTACTCTACACCAGTATTGGTTTAAATAAGATTGGTATACCCATCGCTGATGTCTCGAGAAAACTCAAAAAACAATGAAACTATTTGGCTGGAAAATTCGTGCTGCGAACGTTGGTCGAAATTCTTTTCACCTGTAAAATTTACTGAACAAGTATCGTAAATTGAAACAATATGCCAATACTATTCTGAACTACCAACTCATAACGCAGATATAGAAAGAATTTTTTCCTTAATAAGTAGTCAAAGGACGACGGAAAGAGATAGAATGGATATGGAAACTTGTATTGATTTGTATATCTTTATGCAACTGTGATATGAAAATGAGCTGTGTCGAATTTAGTGACTACATTAGGGGCAATACGAGGTTTGTAAATTAAGTAATGAGATTGGTAGAGTAGCGCTCGATCTGGCAGGTAAACATGTGATGCGCCTTCAGTTCGAGTTTGAACTCGCTAGAGTTATTTAGTTGTCCATAGCGATCTTTTTCCCGAAACAGTTTTTTGTAATGCGAAAATGAGTTACATAAATTTCGAGTAACGGTGTGCTGTCAGGTTTTGCTTCAGACTTGGGCACAGTGCAACGGAAACTGTTGCAAAACTTCGGCAGGCCTACGGAGACAGTGTTTTGTCAGAAACCCACGATTTTTGGTGGTTTAAGGCAATTGTTATGTTCATGTGATTTTGCCACTTCATCTGAATTAAACTCGTATTTTAATTGCCGCTCCATAGGAATCAAAATACCTATTTTAATTGCAATTCTGAAGTCGATCGCTATATTATTTTCTTTTAAGATTGAGTTATGGAGGTCAATTACGCAAAGCCTTTGAAAGTTCCCTTTGCAGGCTGAATTTGCCGACAACAATTCTCGGGACGAAAAAGCTCGTAGCACAATTTTAGAAAGAAGAGAGTCGATTGAAGATGAAACTAGCATCGGTCTTCATTTTCAGGAACCGATGAAAATGTCGACAGAGTCCGGGATCTTCTGCGTTCAGAATGTCGGTTGACAGTCAGAATGGCCGGGGAAGAGTTGAATTTGACTCACACAACCATTCATCAGATTTTGCCAATGAATTAGGGAAGAGAAAAATCTGCGCAAAAATGGTTCCGAAAAACCTTTCGCAGGACCAAAAGGACATCGGGAGGGAAATGTGCTTTAATCTTTTGGAATCGATTAAATATTACCCCCATTGTCCGGAACGTGTCAGTACTGGCGACGACACTTGGGTGGTAATGTAACCCTTGCGATCCTTACTAGTATTTGTCACACACTATACCTTGTTTTAAAAACTAACTAGAAAAAGTCAGTTAAATGTACAGGAAGAAATAAGAAGTTTTATTCAAGAAACCGCCAAATAGATATCATGTAACAATCACCCTTATATAACAGTCAAATATTGTAAACATTAAATTATTACACAATTAAATACCATATGGGAACAGTTGTTATAATTCTTATTTAAATTTACCGCAGATTACTGACATCAATTGATGTTTTAATATTTATATTAAAAGTCTTTAATTGTTATATCTGTAAAGCTGGGTGGGAACTGCCGGTCAGAAGTAATTAAGTTTTTAAGGAATCTTTAATAAACATTTTGATATCTAACTTGAGCGAGCATTTTGATTATAAGTAATTTGAAAAGTGTTATACATTCTAAAACTTATTTCCTTCTTTTCTACAAGTTATGTGTCCCATTTAAATTTGTACTTAGAGCTCTCATATCAGGATTTTATATCCACGGTTTGCTGGAGGTCATAGTCCAACTTTAATTGTTACAAAGTCCAGAGGCGGTAATAAAAGATACTTCGATAATGCTTTGGAAGAAATGGTTTTGGGAATAATAACCACGGATCCTAGGAGTAGTACAAGAACTATTGCGGAAAACTGCAATGTAACCTCCACAGCGGTACGGAAAATTTTACATAAACATAATTATCATCCGTACAAACTTCAATGCCATCAGAAAATCTTTGATGTAGACCTAGAAAGTAGAATTACTTTTTGCGAAGAAATGTAGGAAAGGGCAAACCATGACAGAAATTTTCTGTCTTCTATTTGTTTCACCGATGAATGCACATTCACAATAAATAATGAGCCAAACACCCAGAACACTCGATATTGGTCTCAAGAGAATCCGAGAATAAATTTAGCTACAAAAACTCAATACCCTCAGAAAATTAATATTAGGGTTGGTATTTATAATAATCAAATAATTGGGCCGTTTGAGATAGTAGGAAATTCAAATTCGCAAACATATTTAGACCTTTTAATAAATGAGGTAAGCCCTGCACTTGAAGAACTTGCACATGAAGATCAGGAGGTTTGGTACCAGCATGACGGCTGCCCTGCGCTTCTTGGTGTAAATGTGAGAGCCTACTTAAATGAAACCTTTCCAAATCGCTGGATTGGTCTTGGTGTTAAAATAAATTGGGCGGCCAGATCTCCTGATCTTGCGTTATGTGACTTCTTTTTGTGGCCCTATCTTAAAAACAAAATTTAAAGACAAGGACACCCAAATATTGATTCTCTGAGGGAGGCCATCATTGCGGAATGCAGAAATATAACGGAAAGACCACTCGCGAATGTGACAACTGGTTTTTATCATCGGTTGGGATATTGCTTAAACCAGAATGGAGGATTATTCGAACAATTATTCTAAATACCTAACTAGTATTGTGTTTATTTTAGATGTAGTTTGTTTTCGTTTATTTTGTTAATAAAAAATGTTTATAATAACTTGACCATTTTACTATATATAATTAAATTTACGTGCTGTTTAGTAGGAATTAATGAAGTAGGCGACATATATTTTGCAGAAACTATGGCCAGGCTTGGTAGTTATCACTCGGTATATAATAAACAAAGCTATTATTCTAGTGGAATTCTAGTACCTGCATCTACATTGATAACAAGAAAATCCATGTTAGGTTCTACACATTCAGTAATAATTTTCATTTGAGGCAGATTACAGAAAACCCCTATGAAAATGCATAAGCAGACAAAATTTGAAATCTTAGAATGTTTTAGAATCAAGCAATTTACATTATCTACTATTGCTTGTCGAAATTTAAATTTTTAAAATTTTGCTATATTATTTCTTTTTAAAATCTTGTAGCATAAACTCCCCCGCATGTTTTGCAACAAAATATAAAAAACCACATGGACCTGTATCTTCTACAAAAATAAATTCTGGCGTAAGTATAACATAAACCATCCTTGGTTACGTAAGTATTACGTGCCGTACAAAAATTGGAAAAACGCGAAGGAGTTATGTATGAAAATAAAAAATGTAAAAACATACAAATGGCGAAAACAAATTACATTTTCATACTTCGTCGTTTTACGTAGTAAAGTAAATAAGCGTTACACTTGTTTTTGTCAATCTGAAGATGCTTAATGCACACTGCGTAGATACCACACAGAGTCGATACATTCTTACGAATATTGTAACGAAGCGTTACTATTTTTTTATGTTTTTTTTTTTATTTAGAACTCCGTTTAATTTGTTGACATGCCATTTACCGTTTAGAAATTCGTTAGATTGATTTTTATTAGTATTATTGTGTACCGACCGATGATTTTCCGAATGCACCCCGTATTATTTATATATTCACCGAAATAGGTGAATGTAATTGCTAGCCGTTGATTTAATTTACGTTTCATAGCCGCTTAAGGTAATTTGTTTATTATGTGCCGTATCACCGCATGTTGCATTATTGTTATGCTTATCAGAGGCTGTTTTGATTAGATTTCAAAGTGGATATGCCCCCACGTCTAACGAAATACCGACCACATCAAACCCAGAAAAGACCGAGAATGTTTGTTGGCGTTGCGGCCAGACCGGTCACTACCGACAGCAGTGTAGGAACCCGAGAATTCTGTTCTGCTCCAGATGTGGGACCAAAGGAGTGTTCTCCCGGGACTGTAAGTGTCAGCATCCGGGAAACGAGAAAGGAGCCACTCAGTAAGGAGGCCTGAACCGCTCCCGACCCAAACCGCCTCCACATTAGGGGACAACCGTCCATACCTCGCTATTGTAATAGGTAATTACACGTTTTCAGCTCTCGTAGATACCGGTGCCGTATTATCCTATATAGGTCCCAAAGTAGCCGACATCTGCAAGCAGCTGAAGATTCCCGAGCAACAGCCGCGTACCTGCAAAGCTACCGTATTAAATGGCCAAACCGTGCACGTGCAAGGCACGTATAGCATTCCAGTCCAAGTCGACCAACAGAAGAGGACACATCCGTTCCAGTACATACCCAGTATGGTGTCCGATGTCCTACTAGGAATGGACTTCCTGAAATCAATGAAGTTCCATATCAACCTGGCTACCGGAAATGTGTTCCTAGAAAACCGCATAGTGTCCGTGAAGAGGACAGTGCCGTGACAGTGGGAATGATTCAGGAAGTATCCACGTCATTGACCGCCCTCACCAACCAAGAGCAGCGCCGGCTCTCCGAATTTCTAGACACCGAGTTACCCCTGTTCGAAGGTATTAAGGGTCCTACGCAGCGGGTAGCACATCAAATCCGTTTGACCCACCAGACACCGATTAAGCAGCGATACCGCCCCCAGAATCCCCGAATGCAGGAGATCATCAACACCGAAGTTGACCGAATGCTCGAGGAGGGGATAATCGAACCGTCCAACAGCCCATGGAGTTCCCCCATCGTGATGGTCCAGAAGAAGGATGGAAAGCCGAGGTTCTGCATCGACTTCCGCAAGGTCAATGAGGTATCAGTGAAGGACGCCTATCCGCTCCCGTTTATCAACGCCATCTTGGACAAATTGAGGCAAGCCCGTTACATTTCCAGCATCGACCTCAAACAGGGTTACTGGCAGATACCGCTGACCGAAGACAGCAAACCGATAACAGCTTTCACCGTCGGGGGCAAGGGTTTGTTTCAGTTCCGTGTGATGCCGTTCGGGTTACACTCAGCAGGATCTACGTTCCAGCGTCTATTGGACACCATCATCGGACCCGAGATGGAACCGAAGGCATTCGCCTACCTAGACGACATCATCGTCTTGGGAAAGAGTTTTGAGGAACACCTCGACAACTTACGAGAAGTATTCCACCGTCTGCGGGCAGCGAATCTCAAGCTCAACCCCGGAAAGTGTGAGTTTTGCCGTAAGTCTCTAAAGTACCTAGGGCACATCGTCAGCGAGGAGGGGATACACACCGATCCTGAGAAAGTGGAAGCTGTCCGAAATATACCTGCCCCTAAAAACGTTCGAGGTTTGAGACGCTTTCTGGGGATAGCTTCCTGGTACCGCCGTTTTGTACCGTTGTTTTCAGAAATTGTAGCCCCGCTCACCAAGCTGCTCCGCAAACAGCAACGTTGGACTTGGACCGAGGTCCAAGAAGAGGCTTTCAACAAATTGAAGACCTGCCTCACCGAAGCTCCAGTCCTTGCTTGTCCAGATTTCACCAGACCGTTCGTCCTGCAAACCGACGCTTCCGGACACGGCCTAGGGGCCGCGCTTACCCAGAACACCGCCAGCGGTGACCAGATCATCGCTTACGCCAGCCGCACGTTGTCCCCAGCCGAGAAAAACTACTCCGTTACCGAGAAGGAGTGTCTAGCTATCGTCTGGGGAATCGAGAAGATGAGGCCGTACCTGGAAGGCTACCGGTTCACCGGGATATCCGACCACCAGTCTCTCCGCTGGCTTCACTCCATTAAGAGCCCTGCAGGAAGGTTAGCCCGATGGAGTATTTTCCTTCAACAATATGATTTTGAAATCAGATACCGGAAGGGAGTACTTAACCGCGTAGCAGACGCTTTATCCCGGGAACCGTTGCCAACTGCAGAAGCGACTACCGATCCCGAATTATGTGCTATTGACATACCGGATTGCGCATGGTATAAGCGCAAATATGAAGAAGTCACCCAGAGACCGGACAATTTCCCCGATTACACCATCCGAGGCGACAGGCTATACCGACACTTCTATGACAACAGCCTGAAAGACGACGAGTTCACCGATCCTTGGAAGCTGTGCGTACCGACTCCACTGCGCCAAAGAGTGCTACAGGAGAACCACGACGTTCCAACCGCCGGACATATGGGCATCGCAAAAACCATTGCCCGCGTAGCCAGGCAATATTACTGGCCAGGCATGTTCCGCGAAGTGGCAAAGTATGTGAAGAGGTGTATAACCTGCCAACGCTATAAAATTTTGCAGCAGCGACCACCTGGACATATGCAACTTTCCGCCAACCGCCAGCCGTGGGAAACCGTCAGCACCGATTTGGTAGGACCATTACCGAGGTCTTCGAAAGGGAACTGCTACCTTGCAGTATTTCAAGACCGGTTCACTAAGTGGGTACAGTGCAAGGCCATCCGTAAGGCGTCCGCTCAAGCCGTTAGCAAAGCGTTATTCGAGGAAATCCTCACCCGATTTGGAACTCCTCGAACCGTCATCACCGACAACGGCACCCAGTATAACAGCAGTACCTTCCGTCAGCTCCTGAAAGAGTTTGGAATTGACCACCGTTTTACACCGCCGTATACTCCGCAAGCAAACCCCGTTGAGCGTACTAACAAGACCCTGAAGACAATGATCGCCCAGTACTGCGAAGATAATCAACGTAAGTGGGATCAACACCTGCCCGAATTTATGTTTGCCATAAATACCGCAAAACATGAGTCCACCGGCTTCACACCCGCGTTCCTGAATTTCGGAAGAGAGCTAGAACTACCGAATGCTCTCCGCCGAGAATTAGAGGGACCCAAAGACGACACCGACCCAGAAAGCGACACCGTCCCCGAAAATCATCAGACCCGACTCCGCAAGTTATCAGAAGTGTTCGAACTAGTCCGCGTAAACCTAGCGAGAGCATTCACCGCACAAGGACACCATTACAATCTACGCCGAAGAGATTGGAGGTGCCACGTAGGAGACCGAGTCATGAAGAAGGAACATCATTTGTCCTCAGCGGCTCAAGGCTTCGCAGCCAAGTTAGCGCCCAGGTACTCCGGTCCCTATACCGTTACCAAAGTCCTTTCCCCTGTGGTGTATCAACTAAAAGATGCAGCAGGAAAGCGGATTCCGCGAGTTCATGTCAAAGATCTCAAACCCGTCCATTTGTAAGAATCACCGACCGACACCGAATTTCTAACCGTATGTTTTAGCTCACGATGAAGAAAACAGGCGAACCGATACCGGAAGCCCAGGCGAGTTCCGATCCCGAGCCTGATGGATTCCACGACGAAGAGTTCTTCGCCGAGGTCCAACGCCTGCTGACCGAGGAACGACCCGCCGAGGAGCCCTCACCGCGCGCTGACGAGGCTTCGCTCCTCGACCCGTTCATCCTTGCAGCGTACACTCCCCCGGAGCGCCGCATCCCCGTATGGGCAGGAACCGTATGCTGGAGGTGTGGCCAGAGCGGCCATTACCGCGAAAAGTGCCGCCGTCCCCGAGTCCTGTTCTGTTCCCGATGCGGAAGGACAGGAAGGATGTCCCGAGCCTGCCCATGCGATAGACCGACCGCCGCCCCAACTGCCCTGCCGACGGAAGACATCATAGTGGTGTGTGACCGCGGAGTGCAGTGCGAACTATTAAGAAGTGCTTAACACTCGTTTAAGTGTGGTGAAGACCTCCGAAAAAGATAAATCTTTTTCTTTCCGAAGTAGGAGGGGTGTGTAACGAAGCGTTACTATTTTTTATGTTTATTTTGATTTTAAGGATTCCGTTTCAGTTTGTTTACATGCCATTTACCGTTTAGAAGTTTATTAAATTGATTTTATTAGTATTATTGTGTACCGACCGATGATTTTCCGAATGCACCCCGTATTATTTGCATATTCACCGAAACATGTAAATGTAATTGCTAACCGTTGATTTAATTTACATTTCATAGCCGCTTAAGGTAATTTGTTTATTATTTGCCGTATCACCGCATGTTGCATTATTGTTATGCTTATCAGAGGCTGCTTTAGAAAGATATCATTATGGGAAATGATTTCAAACACCGTTTATTTTTATTCGCTGTCATTTTAGGAATGTTTATTGATTTATTTGAATACATTTATGTGCCGTTAGATTTATATTTAGAACCGAACAAGATAATTTATTTATTGTACGCCGTTTGGCAATTTTATAAATTTATATTTTGGTTTGTTAGCAGGAATAGTTTCCGTTTTATTTAGTACCGATTATTAGAGCTATGTTTGAGTGCCGGTAGCATTTTTATATGATTATTTGCCTGTACTAATCACATCCGAAACCAGTAATTTGGTTTATTTGACTTGCATTTACGCTCGAAAATCAGATAACCGCATCTACGGCGTATAGCTGGTGGGGTGGCTGCGTATACCCTACTCCTTGCTAAAATGCGCAGTTTAAACCGAATTTTGTAAACACCGTTAGCCCGCGGGTATAAATACGACCCCTCGAGCATTAAACAGTCAGTTTCCGATCCTGCTTCCTGAAGATTGATCCAGCACCAGCGACCGAGGCCAAGGTACGACCTACACAGGCCAACAATACAGAGGTGAGGAATTGTTTCATCTTGGCACTATTGTTTTTACCGTTCACAATTCTCCGTACTCTTTCTACCCTTGTACCTCTCTCTCTCTCTCTCTAACTTACCCGAAACCCCGGAAGCAACTTCGCTGCGTGTGTCCTGAGTTGTTGTCTTCCATCCTTGTTTTCCCTTGCGGCTGCGTGTGTCCTGACGCAAGTAACCCCTCCTTCAGAAGCATCGTCGCTGCGTGTGTCCTGAGGCGGTGTTTTCTGTTCCTTCTCTCCCCTTGCGGCTGCGTGTGCCCTGACGCAAGTAACCCTCCTTCAGAAGCATCGTCGCTGCGTGTGACCTGAGGCGGTGTTTTCTGTAAATTATTTTTCCCTTGCGGCTGCGTGTGTCCTGACGCAAGTAACCCTCCTTCAGAAGTACCGTCGCTGCGTGTGTCCTGAGGCGGTATCTTACACCCATGTAACATCCCCTTTATCCAGAGAAAGAGCACCGTGATTCTTGTCCGTTCACTACCGGGGTTTGTACCCGAATTGTGCCAAGATATACGATCTCCTTGGTCTCTCACTGTCATAGTAAAACCGTACCTGATACCGTACTGACTCCCGCAGAGGTATTGTATTGCTACCGTATTTGCTACCGTATTGCTATCATATCTGCTACCGTTTGCTACCGTATTGCTATCATATCTGCTACCGTTTGCTACCGTATTGCTATCATATCTGCTACCGTTTGCTACCGTATTGCTATCATATCAGCTACCGTTTGCTACCGTATTTGCTAACGTATCTGCTACCGTATTTGCTACCATATTTGATACCGTATTTGCTACCGTATTTGCTTCCGTTTTGCTACTGTATTTGCTACTGTCCAAATTGAATGTTATTGCACTATACCTGTTTATGTAAGACCCTGTATTGTTTAATTTATCCAATATATGTATTAAACCATTCTTGCTTTAATTATTCTACGACGTAGTACAATATAGTCTCTAGGCCGATCCCGAGAGTGCAGGTAAATAAAACAGACCCCTGGACACCGACGTCTTCAATTGCAGTTACCCAGGTCTTCGTTATCCATCCCAGGATTACGAAGCTGTTCCGGAAGAGTAAACTTCGTAACAAATCTGGCGCCCGAGGCAATCTCCGCAATTGCACGTAATAAGCAGACGTGCAATTGACCCCGTTAAGCCGAGTATAAGTAAAGAGCGTCACACACTTTATTTAATTATAATCCATGAAGCTCTTCTCTAATATTCTTTTGGAAGTGCACATATTCTACAATTGATTTATTCTCTAAGAGTTTTATGTATATTATTGTTATATGTTATATTATTATTATTTGTTAAACATTATTCTACTAAGTGTATTTAAAACTATTACAGAAGCTACAGTCAAAATTTAAAAAAATCCGATTGGTCTTATTTCTAAATTAGAGGGTTTGGCAAAAAATCATTTGATTTATCTAAGCAAGAAATTACTACCAAAACAACATATAAACGAATATTTACTTAACATCTCAAAATCTATTTTGTAAAAGAAACAATGGTATCTAAAAATAAAAATAAAAGTTTTAATTATAAAGCAAATTCTAAGCAAAATTATTTTACAAACGAAGGTTGTCTTTACTCTTTGTTCTTCTACATTGACACGGATATAATTCTAGTACTCTCGAGCTAACGCATGGTGAGCAATTGTCTTGGCGAGCATCGCTCCCATTGAGCAATCGACAATCCAACAATCCAAGAACCCTTGCTTAATAAACAAGAGTTAAATTGATAATTGATAGAAATCGTAAATGTATTATATTATTTAAAGCTACAGAGTTCACTCAAAATAATTTTATATAAATTAAAACGTCGTGACGAAGTTTCGAACACACGATATTTTTAAAAATTATACAAAAAAGGCGTAATTTTCTTGTACTTCCGGTTTCGCCGGAATTCTCGTTTGGACAACTTGAACATGTAATGAAATAAGCATTGGGACATAGACATATTTTCTGATATTTTCAAATATTCCTAGAGGTTATAAATGCACCTTGTCATCAAAATTTCAGTACAGACAATTTTCGCGATCATAATCCATTCAGAAACATAAAATGTAGGAGCTCGCAGATATCTTATTTGTTTGTGAGGTTACACTGTATGATCATGGAAGCAATTTTACGTAGAAACTTAAGTTGGATGTAAACATCCTTGCAGATCTTAGATCTTTGTTTGCGATTTTGTGTTCTAAATGTACATAAAAATAGGTGTACAGCAATAAACCGTAAGACGAATTAAAATTCCAAGTCAAAGACATCCTTGGAATTTTAAAGTCTTGTCGTACATTAATCTGTAATACTTTAATATATAATAATCCATTAATAATAATTGACACTTTACATTTTAAACTTTAAAGTGTTATTTATTTAAATATTTAATAGAATTTAAAAATTAACACTTTATTTTGCCTTTCGTTAGCTATATTCAAGGTTACATTGCCGTCTCAAGTGTTTTGTGGTCCTTGTGGTCGAAGTAGTAAGGTTATGCAGTTATGAGCTATGTAAATAAACGATTATAAGAAATAAAATTGTTGCATACACATTTACAGAACAAATTAAATAAAGGATTTTACAAAACATGTTGAAAATGTTGATAATTGTTTTCTAAACATCAATGCAATCTTCTCTTAAGATTTTCAAATAAGAGACTTGTTCGGCTGAAACACATCTTTGATCAACTTGGCCTTGAAAACAAATGCAGTAATTCAAATGATGTTTGTTAATATTAGTAGTATTTATAATCAATACATTAATACGTTTCTGACGTTTGACTTTGATTCTCATTTTTAAAACTTTGATTTTTAAATGGCGTTTGTTATTGAAAATCCGTCCAAGTTTGATCAGCGTGCGGTCCACAATTTTTATACGCTGAGGGTGTGCGGCCATTGCAGATTCGTTCGCGAATGCAAGCAGTGTATGGGAATGCATGTATTGCGTACCCAACTGTGAAGGAATGGTGCCAAAATTTAAGAATGGAAAAGAGGGTACTATAAATGAGCCGCGCCCAGGTGCACGGTGTATTAACAGAAAGCAATATGGCATGTGTGGAAGGTCTTATTAGAGAAAATACAATACGATTAGAAAAATTTCAGACATTGTTGGTGTGAGTGTAGGATCTGTCCATAGTATTGTTCGTAATCTGGGTTACAGCAAAGTTTGTTCGCAATTGATTCATCGTCTCTTGTCTAATGAAAAAAAATGCTTGCGCATGGGCTTGTGTCTGCAACACCTCACAGATTATAGGCAAAATGGTGATGACTATCTTCTGTCAACAGTTGCTGGTTACGAAACTGGGTGCCACTACTACGCGTCATTCAGTAAGTTATCGTCGATGCAGGGGAAACATTCAAGTTCATAACCACCGAAGAAGTTTAAAGCACAACCTTCTGCAGGCAAAGAGATGTTATCAATTTTTTGGACCTTTGTTGATAGAGTTTACAGAACCTGGAGTAAATGTCAATGCAAATCAGTACAGTGAAACTTTAAACAAGTTTCGTCAAGCAATAAGACGGAAACGTCCAAGAAAACTTACGCGTGGGGTCATTTTGCTGCGGGACAACACTAGGCCTCATGTTGCTAATGTGGTAAAAGAAAATCTCCAACGAAAGAAATGGAGGGTTTTAGAGCATCCACCTTATAGCCCGGATTTATCGTGTTGCGATTTCCATATTCTTGGCTCGTTTGAAAAGGCGCTAAAAGGTCGTATACGTCGGTTAGTAGAACAATGGGATAGGTGCCTTAACTGTGACGGTAATTACCTGTAATTAAATTGTTGAATAAATTTTTTACAGAGCAAGGATGGGTTTGAATTGAACACACCTCATACATTCACCAAATTATTAAGGGTAAGTTTATATCAGTTTTCTGAAACAGCATTTTGCAAATCTTCTAGATTCGGTGGTCTATTACTAGCAATATTGTTTTCTAGATAAAGAAATAGAAAGAAGTCTGGGACTGTAGGGTCGGGAGACCTTGTTCGAAACAAATGTCTACTAATTAACCGATCATCATACAATTCCTGTAAAAATTGTATGACACGATTAGCAGTATGTGCTGTGGTATTGTCCTGCTGGAAGTAACCATCCCTATTTTCATAATTATTGAAAGAGAGGGTTAAAATATTCTGCAGTTACATTTCCTGCAAAAAACTTCGAAGCTATTCGTCTTCTTGAAACAGCCACCCAGAAACCGATCTTATGTGGATGTAACGGTGTTTCTTCAAACATGTGCGGATTGTCTGTTGTCCATATTCTCATATTTCGGCTGTTGAGATACCCATTGAAGTGAAACCAGGCTTCATTGCTGAAACAAGTAATATCCAATATGTCATTATTATTTATATTGTTTAGGAACCAGTGACAATAATTTGTTGTAGGTTGCAAATTATGCGGTAGCAGTTGATGAACTATTTGCATTTTGTACGGAAACATGCACATTTTTTTTTAATTGTTCGACAAGTACCGTATTACAAATCAATTTATTTTTCTTTTCAAGGCTTCCACTTTCTCCAAAATTATTCACAATAATCTTGACAGTTTCTGTGAAATAGGTTTGAAATGAATATTGCCATTGATCATTTTCATTCTCTGTGCTATTGTTTTTTTTTTTTTTAAGAATCGTGGAGTTGCCATAGCAACTCCACAATTCTCATCCCACCCCCCTTACCT
>JABXWE010028670.1:0-37484 GCA_014611495.1 Limonius californicus
CATGTAGCAAAAAAGCACCATCCACTTGATAAACGTTTTTGTCCACTCACAGGGTCTAATTTTGAATTTCACCAACACCACACAACACCAATCAGTTCTCACTTACACTTCTCGCTAACGGGGGGAGTGAGCTCAAGCAAACTACTATACTACACAAGCAGAGGGCTAAGCAAATTAAAACGCTACTACAAAATACCAAAATAAATCAGAGACTGGACAGTCAAGGTGTTAGTTTTGCCATACAAGTTGCAGATGCAGAAACCTCCACAACAATATGCAGCAAGTGTGAAAATACTGCCCACTTTATTTTTGTAAGTAACTTATTTCAGATTTTGTTTTGGAAATTAGAGAAAAACGGGATAAATAAATACAAAGGGTTATCTGAAGTTCAAAAGGTAGAAGTTCGGTCTTCTGTAAAGCAGTTAAAAACTATGTTTTGTCCCAAAATATGCACAGCTTGTTTAATACAGACTAAATAACTAATTCAGGAGCAAAAATAAAAAGAACTCAATGGGGAAAAAGCATAGATACTCTTTAGTACCACTAACAAAAAATATTTTTGTAATATCATTTGAATCACAGCACAAACAAAAGTTGCATTTTTATAGATAGTCTGTATGTCTGATTTTCAACTAAACAAATAACTTTTTTTTTTGTTTTGAGCAACACAAGGGTTGATTTACTTACAAACTTTAAAGCCTTTAACAAAAACGTATTAATAATAACAAACAAGGACGAATTTTCAAGCTATAAATAATTGTCACCAATTGTTTATAGCTTGAAAATTTG
The DNA here is from genome assembly GCA_014611495.1 of Limonius californicus. Classification (NCBI taxonomy): domain Eukaryota; kingdom Metazoa; phylum Arthropoda; class Insecta; order Coleoptera; family Elateridae; genus Limonius; species Limonius californicus. The sequence continues at coordinate 790 of JABXWE010028670.1, forward strand.
CTCCTTTTGCTGGTTATTAAACGTTTCTTTAAAAATATCTTTGTGGTTATAAAAATAAGTAAATCATCGCCTGTATCGTGGAAAACTGAAAAATAAGCTACCTATTTAGGTAAAAACACGATACACATTCCATTTAGAATAAATGTTGATTTAACCTAATGTTATGAAACAAATGCACACTCAAAAATATTTTGTATAAATATTAGTATCTAATCTTTTTCCTTAAAGGTTTCTTTTTAATTTTTGTACCAAGATAACTCAAAAGAATTAATCGAATGTAGTTTTCCCCCATATTTACCAAACTACGCATATTGTAGGGAAAAACTTAAATGCAATTAAGTACACGTCTGAGTCGACAACTTTTGATCTACCTTCCACCTCTTTACCATTTTGATAATCCCTTAACATAGTAAAAAGTAATTAAAAAAAAAATGTATTTGGAATCTGTTTTAAGTAATATAATTATTTTTCTTTAAATTTAGAAACAGGGCACTGTAAAGTGAAATGCACAAAAAGTGCAGACCGATATTTTAATTAACAACAAGAAAAAGTACAGATTGTTAATTAAAACCAAGCCTATCACAACCAACATCCAAAAATGTAAAAAATATTACATTTTTTTATCGACGACAATATACCATACACAGCACTTCTTGCTTTTCACAGCAGTACCAAACTAGAGAAAATATTTGCCCCTTGAACCAGAAACTTAAAAAGGGCCCAAAATCACACTTATTGCAAAAAGAAGAGGAGGCCAAGTAAGATGGATCGTAAATCCTACCTTGTGAGTCGCGATGTGCTCCTACAGCCTCTTGTGCGGCTAAAAATACTTCGTCTTGATTCTGATTTCCCATATGCCAACCACCAAAACCTGAAAGTTCACATTCGCATAACATAACCTCAAATCAAAGAAGAAAGTTTTTATTTCACAACTAAACTATCTACATTTAACAATATTTGCACATTTATTGTCTACCAACTTTAATGTTCAACCGCTTAAGGTAGTGCTGCAAACTAGTGCGTTTGATTCCATACATGAGAGATGCTTGAGTGACGGTGGTGCCATCATTTAAGATGGCATCGAGAGCAAATTTTACAGTTTGTTTGTTGTATTTACGAAAAGGAAACTGAATTTTGTCAAGCATGGGGTCAAGATCAATTCTAATCGCCGAATAATGCGAGTAGCGCTGGTTACTGTCTGGTGGAATAGGGTACCCTCCGAAGGTGTTCCCATCTAAAACCAATAATTCCACCAAACAATAACGCAAGCCCAGCTGCACGGGAATTCAATGACCATTGTGTTCCCCACCCTAATCTGCTGCAAGAATTTGAATCTTGGAACAAAATGATCATTGCATGCGAGTTATTCCATATCAAGTCGACCAATGTTTGAACCTTCGTATTGCCCATTTTAATAAACCTCATGGCTGCGTACGCAGGAAAAATATAAAAATAAAACCTAAAAATTCCAAGGGCTTTAGAGTTATAAGCAAACCAATTGAATTTCATCTTCCTCTCGTATGAGAAATATTTAATTTAAATAAATGGTTTCCAATAATTATTTAAAAGAATACACATTTAAAAAGGCTATAAAATGGGCTTTCACCCTGAACACAGGGTTTAAGGAATTTGTAATAACACTACCCTTTACTTAATTACTACAAATATATTATGTGGCAAACACGAGAGGCATTACTTTTTCAATGCCTACTGCTATTGCCATGGAGGTCTTTATTTTAAATGGGCCACCCTGTATATATTTTTTGTTTTATTAGAATTTTTGAGCCCATCGATATACTCATTTATCACTTTCATTCCGGTCTTTCTCAGAGAGCTTTGAAACGGCTGAACGGTTTCTTCTAAATGCTTTTCAATTGACTTGCTGGACGTATCCAAACTTATCAAAACATATGTAGAGGTATATTTTTTCAAATGAAACCATATTAATGTCACCGGATATTGCAAAAACTCTGATTAATATATATACTGGCGGTATGAGGGGCTGACCTAGAAGTCAAACTGTAATTTTGCATATATTAATAGAAAAATATCAAGGAATGGCTTGTTTTTTTAAACGGGACGGTAAAAATAAAGAAATGCTAAATAAGAGGGGCTCGTAACAAAGTCGCATCCATATATATTTTTCGAACAACATTATCTTGTTATAAATAAAGATGATATAATAAATATATTTCTAGAGAGACTCATGGTAGATGTTGAAACATTCGACACAGAGTCCAGGTTTGTCTTTGCAGTCAAGGCAATGATAAATTGTTTGCTTCCTACCCCCCGTTCTGCTTTAGTGCACATCCTGCATCTTTTCCGTTTAGTTCGTTCACTTTTCCCTTTGTACATTTTTCCGAAATAATAGTAATCTTGTGGTATGTGCGCGATGTTGATGGCCAATTTGGGGTTGCACCTTGGACTTTATTTTCAGGTAGTAAGTAGCATATCTATTATACGAAGTCACAAAATGACATTCCTTGCCACTAGAATATTTCTGGTATAGTTTAGAATTTAACTAATAACTGCAGGGTGAGAATCAACAGGCTTTTGTACCAACCGATGGTTTTCTTTTCGCAAGAATAAAATGCATGCATTTACTCTTGATAGTCAACACCGGACATATATTTTTTTATTATTAGCCTGCAACATCCCATTATTGGGCAAACGTTATTATAATAATTGTCCATGTACAATGCATGGCTCAGATTCAGTGTATCTTTTATCAGATTGATAACAAAGTTGGCTGCTAGTCCTGATTGGGTTAGTTGTTTGTTTGCCCCGGTATACATATGCAATCATAGTATAGTCCCCCCATCAAGCTCCGTTAGCATTCTGTGTATTCCACCAAGTATATATCATCCTTGTTAAGAGTTTACCAGATTTGAACCAATTTTTTTCAAGAATGCAACATTATGGTCTACTTATGGTTAAAAAAAAACAATTCGCCCACCCTCAAAATGGAAAGCCTCCTGCAATACCAAAATTAATGGAATAAATAAAAAAAATTAATATTCCTTTTAACCAGAAAATTTTATGTTCAGAATTGCCCAAAAATATAAATCCAAATGTATCAAATTTAACAAAATCTTGAAACGTTGGAAAGTATCATTTTAGTGGGGTTTTATGCGTAGAAAATCGAGCTTTGGTAATTCTGTAGAGAATAAAAGTCGTCGGCTTGCATTTTACCTTGAACAAAATGGGCAAAGGACGATTTTCGAAAGGCAACATCCATTAAAATGGTATTTTCCAACTTTACAGACTTTTAAATGTTCTTTAATTTTGATACATTCGGATTTAAGCTTTCAGGACAATTCTAACTTGCATTAGGAAAAATTTTCGAGAAAAAAAAAAAAAAAAGTCATTCAATTTCGTCCATTTATTTTGGCAGTGCAGGGAGGCTGCTTTGCATTTGAAGGGGACGAATGGTTTTTTGGTTGTAACTAGAACATAATGTGTTCATCGTTGAGGAAATTCTGGCTTAAATAGGATAAAATATATAAGGGTGTTATACTCTGAGGAGACATATTGTATATAACTTGATCCCATATTTATGAAGCTTTTTTTTTATGTATTTCCTAAACGACCGATTACCTCAGAACACATCAAGCTTTCAACTAGCGAGAACTGCTATTTAGGGTAATAAATTCATGCCATCTATTCACGAAAGTATTTAAGAACTGACTACTGCCTCATAGGTATTACTATATTTATATTTTAATAATAATAATAGGCAAGCAAACAATTAACAAGGTACTGTGTTTGCTTGGCTCCGAGGGCGTTGCCATCAGCAAATGTGTGAACTTCAATACAGGAGGGAAACAAAAATCTGACTAGGGCGATTTCAAAAATATATTTGTTGAGTGTACAACCCAGAACAAAGTCGCAGATTCTTAAAATCAAACAAGGACCTTATCCGTAATCAATAAATTTTAGGATTTCCAGATTATTAGCATTATTAAACATAGCTCTCCTTTCCCCTTCCGCATTTAATGAATTAAGAAAAAAATATATAAATAAATATATCTTCAATAAAATTTTACTGTGTAGGTAAGAGACTTTAGCCATCCCAATATTTTGTTTTTCTAATGCTGGTTTTATTATTTAGAAAAGAAAGGAACAATAAAATTATTTTAAGTTCCTTATTCGACATTTTAATAATACCGACATAAAACATTCCTAAGAAACACAATTTCAACCATCCGATGACATTAATAGAATAATTCTATTTAAGAATATTGTATTTTAATATTAAACCCATGTGGTGTCGTTTGTCTCTACATGTACAATTAGCAATTTCAACATTTCAAGTTCAAGAAAGGTAGCAAAATTATATTTGCAACAATTAAGTAAATAATAAACTTAATGGTATCTAATTTCAAATCCTTTAAAAGAATACACAATTCCTTTTTCCCTCATTCCTGAAAAACTCGCACTTATTTCATACCTGAAGAAGGAAACTGCTCTAAATTTTATCGATACAACTTCCAAGTTCTTAATATTTCAAACCCAAGGACAAACATTTTTGTGCGTTACTATGTTGCACATTAAAATGAGTAATGTGAAGGTTCAAACGTCGGTCATTTTGATATGGAATAACACATACACCAACAAAAGTATCAAAAGAAATGAAATTACCTTGGCTCGACCCTTCACCCGCGTTGCCGTGACTAGGCCCTGCACCATCATTACTCATTTCCAAATTACTAATATCGTCGTCATCATCAAGCGTCAAGTCCTCTATGCTCTCTTCGTTCATTTCCTCCACATATTCAGACTTTGGTTCTAGCATCAGTTCAGAATGTGTTTCTATTTTCTCTTTAATTATAGGAACTTGGGGGAGCTCTGACTCGCTCGCGGCGGGTATTATTTTATGCCTCGTCAGAATTTCAGATTTGGTTTCTACAGGTTCAGGCACATCGGCGGTAATTTTGGAGGAAGAAGCGGGAGGTAATGCGATTGGAATGTTTTGGACAGGCGTTGGGTTACTATGGTGAGATTCTGAGGAATTCGAGGCATCATGATGGTTGTCTAGGTCGTCGGTGCTCCTACGCCTCATTCTCTTCCTCTTACGCGGCCCGGGTGACTGAGAACCTTCCCTATTATCATCTACAGTTCTATTCGCTCTACGCTGCTCTATTGTTAGGCCTTGGACTCGGGGCAAAGCCGCTGTGGGGGGAGGACTTTTAGCCGGGGCCGGAGGCGGCTGCTTGCGTGCCTCGGCGGCGCCTTCCTTCTTGTTGTCGGAAAGGCCTTTGATTTGAAGGGACTCTGCAGCTTTCAAGAGTGCCCCCAATTGGTCCTGCGATATGTTTACTTCCCCCCTGTACATGTAATCCATCATGGCTTTCAGTTCTTGGAATTTCACATCCTTCAGTATGAATATCGGATGTTTGTCGTAGTTTTGGGACAGCAGTGACTGTAACAACAAAGTTTAACATGAAAAACTTTTCTCGTATGAATTTTAAAAAAAGACAAAACGTACAGGTATTACTAATGAAAAAAATAAGGGTTAACCAATAATGGTTTTAGAAAGAAAACAAACTAAAAGTGGTTGCTGTTCCACTGATTAAGACAAAAATATTTCAAGGAATTTAACATTTTGATTCGTAGTGGATTATTTAACTCGGAAGTTTGTACTGGTATTTCAGCATTTAATTGTTTTAACAATGTGAAAGAAGAGTCTGCACCCTAAATGTTGAGTTTAATCTTTTTACCGGGAAGAGGGGAGCCACACTGTACGACAACAATTTCTAGGCAGTTCCACATAACTAATCTAAAAATACCAGTAGTTTCTTGAATTACTAAGAAAAATTCCGAGTTACGGTTCCCAACATTAACCAGAACTATTTTAAATAAACCTCGTCTATCCATTAATATTTTGGGAGTGCCCTTTGTTTGGCAAGGGTAGTTTTTTGTAATGAAAACTATTGCATCTCACGATGTATAAAAGAAGAAACAAAATATTTCCAAATTCAATAGATCATGGGTGCTATATACTGATATAAGGAAAAACTAAGCAGATTTTGTATGCCTAAAATAATTTTGAGATTTACTTTGCCATTTCAAAAATAAAATAATTGTATATTGGGTAAAAGCCCAGAAAATATAAATTTCCAATATCAGTATTTTCATCTGTGAAAATTTGATCAATTTGTTGTTTGCCACATTACAAAAGTTTCAAACCAGGTCTTCTCTCACAAAATATTTTAAAACACATGGAAGAATAAACAAGTTAATACCATTTATGGTTATTTAAGCAACAGATAAGAAAATTCATTATGTGAAGAATTGTACAGTCAAAATTCAATTAACCAGTATAAAAATCATCAAATAAGGTTTACTGTTTTATTGTATAGGAGCGCATGGTTGGTAATCAAAAAAGTCAACATTTTCAGAACAATGTAAAAAAAAAAATATGCAAGACCAGATAATATTCATAATACCAATCCGGGCGGGCCTATACAAGGGCATTCTGGAAAGTTCAAGGACTTAATTAAATCTTCTAAACATACATAAAGCATACACTGAAAAGTGAATTCCTCAACATCAACGATCTTTAATAAATGTGAACCATGAATATAAACAATGTTATTAGTTTTCCATTCATTACACCATACGTACTTCGAAGTATGGGCTGCATGCTGACAATACAACTTTGTGAGCATTGAGATATTTTCCTTCAGCAGCCAAGGTACAGTCTACTAGGGTCCCATTTTCTAGCAATGTGTCGAATACTGCAACTAACGTGGACTGATGGTTGTTCCACCTCAAGCAGAACTGTTGGTCGTCTTCCATGATACTCTGAAAATAAAAATTCATTAGTTATGTCACAATATTTGTTTGATAACACTTTAAAATTGATTTGGAAAAATTTTACCAACGCCAACGAAGCTTCCAGAACAAAGCACGAAGAAGCGTAAAACAAAATGGAGGAAAATCTGGGCATGTGCAAACAAGTTCAAATCAGAAACTATAAAAATCCACAAAAATGTCGATCATCGAACGATACAAGTTCCAAAACGAAATTTTTAAGGTGCGTTAAAATGCGAAAAGGAAGAAATTTGAGGCTTATTTTCATTGTGGTTCTTCAAAGTTTGGCAGTTCCGGAAATGTAAACACAACAATGGCGGATTTTCCGACCAAAGCTGAGAAAATGGCGTGGCGTCCTTCTGTAGGCGTCACCTAAATTTTAATTTTCAATTATAACAAAAAAGCTCCACCGACGTAGAAGCTTTTCTTCAGAATAACCTTTTCCCAAATTAAAACTATAAATAAAATATATTATTTAAGAACTGGTTCAAATGAAAAATTTGTGCAAGTTCAAAAAACAAACCAATCGTCTATATAAACATACCAGTAAACAATCAACTTCAACAATAAGTTCCGTCAAAAATTTTGAACATAAAGAGTTTACGTGGCGGATTTGAAAGCACAGTTGGAAATATGGCGACTTAAAGAGCTTCACGGAGGGTGACGGGTGAAGGGGGTCAAGGGAAAGCGAAGCGTTGGTTCCATCATGGCCGATTTTCCAGGCTACGCGAGGAAAATGGCGTAGCGTCCCTAGCTTCAAACAGGAAAATTTATCAAAATTCGAAGTTTGCAAATTAAAACAAGCCAAAAAGTTTGCCGCAATGTTAATGAACCCAAAAAGAAAACATTGGGAGCTTGAAAGCTCAAAACAAACAAACGGAAGCTCAGGCTGCCGGATGGTTCCGCACCCAAACACCCAAAGCTGCTTTTTCGCGATAATTTTATAAATTTGGGGGACAAAAATATGTTCAAACAAGTTGGGGCGAGTTGCGCTACCTACTTTGGCACTATTTTCACTAAATATCACAATTGTATTCACTAAATTATAATAATGATTTTTGGACGACGTTAAATGTAGCTTACTCTTGGTACAACGACTTGCGACTGAAAGCGTTGGCACGGTGCGAGGTCGTCCAGCGCGGCACAAACGGACTGGACGCAACCGAAACGACCACGGTTTCATGCGTAGTGTTTGATATCGCGCTCTCTGCGCACTCGCGCGGCAGATGTTCGTATTTTTGACCAATGGAAGCGTGAGCTTCGCACCGCAGAGCCGTGGAAAGGGACTTTGAACGCCAGATTTGCGTCCAGGCCGCGACACATTTCCCACTCGGCGAGGTAGAAGTGGATACAAGAGAGAGAGGATGGTGAAAACTTAAAAAGAGAGAGTCGGAGATGAGAGGAGAGAACGAATTTGATCCACAACAAAATAGTGACCCTGTCTCTTCTAATCGTACAGTCTGTTTTCCACTGTGTCTTGATTCTGTTTCATTTCTCGCGTTCGCGATAGTTTTCGCATGAGATTTTGTGAGCTGAATATTCGGCCAAGAGGGGTAAGATCCTGCTAGTGCCTCTAACTAAACCCTGTTCGGAGATAGAGCCTTTTTGGTAATTAGATGACGGATTTGTAATTGCGGAAATAGTCTGTCCTAGTTTTACAAGTATCAGTTCTTAGCTTTCTCTCGAGTTTTTTGTGGTGACGAGCGAATGTCTTGTTTTATGGGTTGCGACCGTTTCGGATCCTATTTTTAAAACGCTTCGCACCCGTTATTCGCGATTATTGCAAAGGCTAAAAGCGTACGTGCAAAACACGCAAATGTATTTTGAATCCCTGCAATCTGGCGCCGTTACCATCCCCACGCATTTCGAGAACGCATGCATGCGTTGGGACAGGGAGAGTGTGCGTAATCGTTGTGTGCACGTTTTGCTCTTATCAGAAAAGCATTTACATAACCGTTTTATTTTAATTTTCCTCGCCGAGCTTATCATGAATCCTAATCACATTTGGGCTGTTTACAAGCGCTCGTCCGGGGCTACTCCGTCTTCAAAATATTTACTGCTGGTTTTTGTATCTTCGGACATCTCGGAAATCCTGCGAAAATAATAAAAATAGGAAGTAGGTTTACAGTCGGTACATATTCCAATATAATTATGTAATAAATACCATATTTGGATTAGTTAAATGTTAATAGGGGTACCAAGTTTCAAGTTTCTTTGTTCTACAAATTTAATATATAAAGCCTTAAAATGTATTCGTAAATATTTAGACAAGCTCATTTGTAAGAAGTACGATATATTTTCCAGAAAATAACACAGACAAATTTACATCCAATTCTAAATTCTTCAAGAAGTAGATGATAATAAATATCATAAAAATTAGTTAGTCCTAATGCGCCCCCGCAAGTTTTATTCACAAAGATGCAAAAAAGAAATTTATATGATTTGAATAAACAATATTTAGAAAATCGAAACTAACGGTGTCAACCTAAAGCTCATTTATATGAGATTATATTTTTTCAATAAGCAAGTTGGTAGAAAACAACCAATCCTAAATACCTAAAGTAGCAGATGACAATAAAGTATAAATATTAGGGAACAGATGTGATAATTCTATTGTTAGGATATGGGGCGTGCTGTTTCATGCAGCTAAAATATAGATAACAAGGAATTTTTAATTAACTGATAAAGTGTATTATCTTCTTTGAACAACAGAAAATTTTATCTGCAGTTTAAGAATTGGTTTAATTGACGAATCCTGCCAGGAATGGCGGTGCCATATCTAAAATGCATTTGTATAATAACTTTAGAAGCAGTGTTGTAGTGGAAGAAATTAAAGCTCTACTTCAAAATACTGCTTGGCTCTTATTTTTTGTATATATATTACCAATCAATTGCAAATAAAAAACAGCATTTTTGATGGAATACCCAAAATACAAAACTATTTACCAAGAAATAAACTTGAAAAATATTGTCTGGTGTAAAACTAACTTTCCTCGCTTTGAAATATTATAATAATAAATATGTAAATTCCAACAATACCAATGTAATTGCATATTTTAAAAAAATCTGTGGTTTTGTCTTCCTTCGTAATAAAATGGCTGAACTTTTTTTTTCAAATTTAAGGGGATCCTAAAGCTCCCCGACAACCAAAAATTTAATGTAGCTTCCCACATCTATAACCATTATTTTCGTTTCCCTGTCCGCCCCGGGACTACCTGCACCTTGAAAAGGAACTGCAGCCAATGTAAAAGACAATACGTATAATACACAATAAAGTAAATTGGCAAATCAAATAAACCTTCAGATTATGGTTGCGAACGTGATATTCATAATGGATAGTAGTTTGTAATAACATGAAAAAAGTTCACTAAATTTATTTTACATATGTCCTAAAATTGACGATTTTACCGTATTTTTGTACTAGTTATAACAATTTCTTATCAAAATTCCTAATGATTTTCAAAATATTTTTCACCTCTAGTGGAAAGGTGGCATATTAACGTAGCTACGGTGACAATAGAAATCGTTATGTTGTCACTTTCGTAGCCCCTTAAAATTGAATTTTCTAGAAACAGTGTATGTCCATGCAATGGCGTAATAATCTAGTAGTTGGGGGGCGGGGGGTTATAAAAGCTATAAATTCCATTCAATTTGTTATATGTTTTAAACACAGCCATAAAAAATTAAAAATTTCAGTTGAGGTGTTTCGGCGGAGGGTTATAAATTATTAACAAATGTACTCATGTAGTTACAATATAATTCTACAACGTATCAGATTAAAAATTCCATCTACTTTCAGGAGTGACAAGGGGGGTATGCAAGTGTTTGAACTACCATTCCTGTTAACTAAAGAAAAGTACAATTTCCTCTCGATTCGGAGCTGCTATTTCAGCACCCACAAAATTATTTAATTAGTTATTGGTAATAATTATTTAAACAGGACTCCATTTGCTTGAAGTCTTTGTCCTTTTTGGAGACCAGTGTTACTAGACTTATTCTGTTTGTCTGTAATATTATATAAACTGTAATTATCTCATAATGTCCTTTCCATGTGATTGTATTTTATGGTTAGCAGTTAATATCTGTGTAACGAGATACAGTTGCACCCACCTTGCCAAATATGAACTGACTCTGATCAAAATTATCACAAATAATTAATTTTTTAAGTCGTTATAATTGTATTTTATGGTTAGCAGTTAATAATTGTGCTGGAAGAAACAATTATACCCACCTTGCCAGTTCAAACAGACATTTACTCTAGTCATTATTAACAAAATATTCTATAATAATTAATATGTAGATAGACATTAGATACAATATAATAACAAATAAAATAACTCCTAGTTCAGTATTATATTATGTTCTATCAGGTAAATATGTTATGGGTATTCGTATTATAGGTAGCAACGGAATTTAAAGATTTTTCTTATAAAACCATAGCGGAGGGGCTTGAAGCCCTCCGTATTGCAGGAGCTGTAAGGTTTTCAGCAACGCCACTGCTTGATTATTTGTGATTAATATTGTATACTGTATAAAGGTTTTTCCGAATTTGACAATTTGAAGCAATGTCAATAGTTGTTCTATTAAAAATCTTTTCTTTTCTAACATTTGTGTAACTGATTACTACATTATTTACTATTTTTAATAATCTATTGTGGTGGTAGGTGTAGAAACAATTTGTTTAGAATTACTGATGGATTTTCAGAAATATTCTGCCAGTCATACTAATCATAGATTGTTATACTACAACCTTTTATATTTTCGAATTAGCTCAAATTTCTTGAGTAATTACCGCAGACTTGTTAGTACACTTAATGAATCTTGGGTATAACAGCTTTAAGGATAATTATTGCGATATTATGCGTATCGACGATTGTATCAGAACTACCATAAATTGTAGGCATTTAATTCTATTTATATATTTATCCCAGATGGGGGTCTCCATTCATTATGCTTAACCGTTTTTCTTTTTTGTTGTGTGGACTAATTGTAGTTTTTCCGTCGATGGATGGATGTAATAAAGGGAAGCATTAGATTGTTTCACCTACACTCTATTAGTGTTAAGGTTAATACCGGCGGGACTGCGGGGGTCAGAACGGTATATTTCATTTTTTTAATTCTTCTGTTTGTTGATAAAATTGAAACAACAACATAAATTGTGATTTCTAACGGTCATATTTATGTACCTATTGCCAACGCATTTATTTGCTAATTTTGTTTATAAGTGCATTAAAAATATAATTGTATTAAGCAGCACCTAAGTATTCTTACGATAAGGTGCATAAAGCTAATAGGTAGTAAAATGTCAATTAATAAATAAAGCTGTAACACTGTGCTAATAAATAAATTATGGATATTACGATTGCGTTAACCGTGACCGTGATTATGAATAGTATGTAATAAGCAAGGCAGTATGGTAATTGGGTAGCAATTAATTTATGGAAAATAACTGTAACAGTCGGGGTTCAATTGAGCAAACAAGAATTTTCAACTAAGCAGAACATCTTTCCAATTATATTTAATTAAGCGTTAAGAGGGATGTTTTGACTTCTTTTAGGGATTCATCTCCAGGTTATATTAACCTATCCGAGGCATGGTTTAATTTTTTTAATATTCATCCTCGCTATAGTAAAATACTGTGACATATATTTAGTGGGTTTTCTTCGGTTTAAATAACCAATCTTCATAGATGAAATGAAATTTAAAAAATGCAATAGTGTTTAGTTATTTATCATTCATGAGATTTCGCGAAACAAGTTATAATACAATCCAAATCCATCCAATAATGGTTGTATTGAAATTCGAAATTTGTACATTAAATTATAATAATACATATAAAAATTTTAAATTGCTTTATATTATATGAATCATTGCATTGAACACCATAGTAGTGTCTCAGGTAATTTTAATTCATAACAAAAATTTATGGAGGTACCGAGAATAGCAGTGGGATATCAATGTATTTCAATTGCTTGACCTACTATTCTTATCAGTCCTCAAAGATTAGCCTCCAAAATATTTTGTAGGGCTTATCTTGCCGATTCTTAGTATCTACAATTATTTATTTAAAGTAGTACTTGTCTCTTGCCTTTTATTTGCAAATAAAAAGGGGAGACTAAAATAGACAATGTGGGACTGTTGTTGCTTAAATTCACAAGTAGAGAGTAAACTGTAGATGTTATGCAGACAAAAGTATAACATATTGGTTTCAGAAGTATAAACGCCGGTTTTATAACCAAACTAAAAAGTATATCATATACTGTATGTTTCTGAGAGACGTGTATTCAAAATTTCCCTTTAGGAAATAAAAACGCAAGTGCAGCGACGTGAACCCAGTTTTATAAATGATCACACTGTAATTTTATGTTAGTCAGGAGAGTCTTTGTTTTTATTTTAATTAAACGGTATTCGTAGTGTAGAACTGTCCGCGCTGGTCAGTACTTGGATAGGTAGACCAATGTAGTGGCATATGCAACCTGTCGTACTTCGCAGGGCACGTAAAGCTGTCGGTCCCGGTTGTCATATGAACATTTTACAATTCTCTACTTTGTTCGGCGAGTTAGGTTAGCCTCCTGTCTGCCATACTTGCAAAGAAGCTTTATAGAACCTACTCATTATAGGTAATTAACAGGCCATTGCCTTGTACAGAGAGGAAAAAGAATTTAATATACATTTTTTAAATAACTTCAAAACAGTTTCTGAAAAAATTTCACAGTTTTTTCTTTCAGTCAGCTGTACCATTAACGTTGCTGCTAATAAAATAACCTACGTAGAAGATTCATTTTTAAATGTTTACTGAAAAATAACAACCGCATGAAGGTTTTATTTTTTCTACGAAGGAACAATTTTTATCCTTTTTCAAAACAAAATGCTTAGATAATGGTAACGACATTCTGACGGGTTTATATGCAACGGACTGCGATTATTGTTTATGTAGATTCATCTGTAGATGGTCCCACAATCTATATTTATTATTATTTGGTCACAACAAATAGTTAAGTATAACAATACGCAATTATATTTTTGGTTGCCGCCCTATTACAAAATGCTTTAAAACACCTCCACTTGACTTATTTTACTAACTTTAACAAATCCAGAATTTTAAAGCGTTTTCCAAAAGGTGGTGGACATTTCTACCATCTTTCAATGATATAACCAAAGTATATGTATAACTTAGGTTATGTATACGCGTCAATAAGCTACGACATCCCTCCAGGTAAACCAAGTTGAACGCTTGTCTTTTCTATGAAGACCTAATGTAAACATGAGTTTTTCTGTTGTATGGGAGCAAATGCCATTTTCCATTGTTTCAAGATACGTTGAAAATTTGCATATATAAGTCTGTAAAGATATTGAATGTCGAAAAAAAAAAGATTTATTGATACAAAAAAAGTCTTCTATAGCGCGTTTCAGAGTCACTGTGCAGCACAAAGAAGATACAAATACAAGGTTGTCAAACTTATTTGTGAGGCACATTTAAGACATAAAATTTAATCCCTTTCACACAAAGATTTAAAGTATGGTAATGCTATTGTAACCCCTAAAAGAAGTGTGTTGTTAAAAGCCAGGTTCTAAAACATTTATATTTTATTATACCTGAGAGTACAATTTTTGCGTACTGCAATTAATTGTTTATTATTTACATATTTATAAGAGTAAAAAAGAAACAAAACAATTACCAGCTTGATGTAATATGCAAGCACCATTATATAACTGAGAAAATAAATTACATAAAATTATGAAGACTTTGTGAAAAATACGACATGTTTTATAGATAATTATCACTGTCGCTAAAAATATTTAGATCACTATCACTAGCGTTGATATTGATAATTATGGGCTCTATTTCGTCCATTATGTTATCAACTTCCCACATTGACTTTTCTATTTTCCACAAATTAAATACCCTTTAACAAATTCCTGAGTATTGTCATTATTTTTCATGTGTATGATTCATTTTGAAAATCACATTAGTTTACAAAGAGAAATTCCTCATTGTATATAACAAAACAAATTAAGAACTTAACATTATTATCTTGGTTGGTTAATATTTTTTTTGTTTGAGAACTTCTGAACACCTACCTCATTTCAACAAAATAAACCCGACGTGTTATTGTTAAGTGATTACGAATACTGGCAACAATGTCATTTTTTGTCCCATAAGAAAATCATTGCCCTATTTTTTCCATGCTGCACGGCGACTCTGAAACGCACTATAGAGTTTCGTATTAAGTAAAAATGGTCGAACTCAAAGATATCGAAAAAGGAACTGTATTTTGATCCACCTAGTATGTGGTTTGAAGAGAGTTTTTTAAGAACGAAGATATCTTATACAGCATTACCTAAATAAAAAACTAGGTATGTGTTGCCATTAAGAGAATATTAATGGTAAGGGTTCTTGTCAACTAAAAGAAAAGACGAAATTCAAAGAAAAATTTTCACAAAAATTAGTATGTACTCTATATTATTATATATGTCTATAATTAATACTTCTCATTTTGACACACTCTGCATGTGGTGATATGGTTTGAAGGCAGGTTTTTAAAATGAAAGTGGTATTTTATCAACATCACGGGGGGATTCTATAAATAAAAACTTTTCTATTTGTTGCCAATTAAATAAAATTGGCGATAAAGTTTCCTTAACCAAAAAGCCTAGAGAAATGCGCAAAAATATGATAAGTCAATACCAAAAAAACCAGTATATATAATTTTATAACCAATATTATGTATTTTGTCCCTCTCTAGCAGTGACTATGCCGTTTGAAAGTAGTTTTTGCTAAAGAAATAAGGTATATTTTGCAACATTACCGAGGAAATCTGTATAAAGGGCGAAAATGTAATGGGCAATATATCGTTAAAAAGTGAGAAAACCTATAAACGACTGAAAGGTCTGCGCACAACACTTTTACACGAAACGTTTAAAGGAAATGTTTCAAAATATTAATACTGTTTAGTTTGTTGTTTTACGTGCAGTTAGTAAATGGTATGTTTTCAAATATTTTTCCTAAACATTATACTTTGTTTGCGGCTCTTCCGACGTGTAATGTAGATATTTTTTTCAAAAGTAACCTCCGGCGAGAACAGCGTTGAATAAAACCAGGTAGGTGTATGTATAATTAAAGATGTATGAAATACACAGGGCAAGGTTTCGGTTCAATACGAAGAAAAGGGGCGCGATAGAGGAAAAGAGAAAAAGCAGCAAAAAGAAATACCCGTCGTCGGCCAATCGCCGTTCGCCACTGCCGGAGAAGATGGGAGAAGAGGGGAATAAAAATCCTGTAATCTTTTCTCTCATCTGAATCATTCCCTTTTACATTACCTTCAATTCGGAGCATCTGAAAAATGAATCTGGGATCTCATGTCTGACTGTCTTTTATGTTTGTCATAGATAAAAGTTTGGTTTATTCAGCCCAATTTTTCAGTTGTAATGCCGCAGTAGAAATAAATCAGTGGGAGGAACTTTCGCAATTTTTCACTTCGTTTTACACATTTTTCTAACGAGTGACGTCCGTATTTTATTTGAATTAATATGTTCGTTTTCTAAGTATCTGATTTGAAAATATTATGGCGCCCAGTCGTGACGCATCAGTCATAGTGTTTTCCCCAAGGCAGTTTCCGTTTGTTTTTATCACCTTGCGACGAAAGCCCATTTTTCCTCCGTTTGGCGATCAATATAGCCTGAACTAAAGCTCGCTTTCAGTGCACGGCATAAAAAAACATGTTGATAAAGAACAAGTTGAAATCAACGGACGTGTATTTATTCCCTGCCAAATTGAACACCGGGGCATATTCGTCATTCGGCATTGTGCGAGGAACAATGGAGAGAAAAACAGGGGAAAAGAAAACCATTTGCTTATTCGTATCGTAGATTTTTTGTGAAGCACTCCGTTGAAGGAGCAGTCCACGCATCAAAGACACAATACAACCGGCTCTCTAGAAAAGGAAGAAGGTAACTTGAATACTCGAAACAGGGATCGTGTGCGTTTGTTTGCATGATTTCTCGAAAACGTGGACTGTACGAATTTTTGGTTGTCTGCAACTTCCGCAGGATAAATATTTATGTAATGGCTGCCTTGGCAGTGGCTTGCGACAACAAACGTTCAGTTGGCTGCCATTCATTTTCGGATCTTGTATAATTCTGAAACGGCATTCTAATAATGTAAAAAAATTCGGGTAGAATATTATTTCTAATAACAACTACAATATTGTAAATAAAACTTATAAATTAAAATGTAAATAGTATCAAAAAACCTATTGGAACTTCAATCAACATTACAATATTCCAATAATGTTATTTATAGTGTATGAAAATTACAATGACAAACGTCGATGGAAGATTCATTAGGCCATTTTAAGAAAAAACTAAGGACGCGAGTCTAAAAACGTTCCATTATGGAGTTACAGGCTTTTGAAGTTATCCCTATTACATTACATCACTTTTTTGATAACTTCGACAATAGTTATCATAAAATAACTATATTTTCTACAGTGAAAAAAGTTATCATGTAGATGTAGGTAACTTCAGAGTGTAATAACTTCTTACCAAAGCATTTTCGGATCCACGCCCATAGGAGCTTTTTTAATGTTTTAGGGAATCATCTTTCATCTTCCTACACTCTGTGTAAGTTTGTTTGAAATAGAAATAAATAGATGTTTGAATTTACGCTACTAGATCATGAGAGCAATTTGTTATATCTGTTATAACCGGAAACGATATCAACTTCTGGTTTGTAATGGATAGCTATGATTTTTATTCTGTATTCTCAATGATATAGTATAACATCCACAGCTTTATTTAAAAAGCACATAACACATAAATTTTCAAACGTTAATAGAAGAAAGAAGTGATAAATGAAAAAGAATATAGTTTGTAGGTCATACAGTTTTTTATTGTGGCAGAAAATGTTATAAAACTTCTTAAAATTGTTTGCGAACAATATTTTTATTTATCGGCCATTTTTACGGTAATTTCTTTTTCAAAAGACTCTTTTTTACTATAGTGCTTATCTCAAGGTTTAGCTCAGTCGGATTAATGGTTTTTGCGTAACGGTTATTAAACTGGAAATTTTTTAAAAATCCGTACGACCTTCGAACTCGTCATCGTGAATAAGTACAAAAATATTTTCTATTCCTTTCCTGTCTCTTATCGCGTTAAACATTTAATGTTTGCAACAGCTTTTAATAGGGTATTATGATACTAGCGTATAATGAAGCCTTTAAAGCATGTGCGACGAGTGAAGAGTACGACGCGAAGCGGAGTGCTTTTAATTTCGCTAGTGCTTAAAGGCTCAATTATATAAGTGTGTCATACGCTATTTTTTATCATACTTGCATCATAATGCCGGGTATAATACAAAACTTTTTTACTCAAACATTTCAGAAGGCTTACTAGTTTACAATTGGTTTATTTCCAAAAAGATTTATACTGACTATAATTTTTATGCTTGGAGGAGTTTTTAAATGACTGTCTACTATAATTTTTGTTTTTGAATTAATGGGCGTTAAAGTAGAAATTCAAAAAACGCCATAGCCTTGATTATGAGACTAAGGAATTCGGTAAATATTTATTCGATTTTTATTAGAGGATTTTATGATGTCACAATTTTAAAAAGGCAGTAAAGGTGTTGCCCAAAGAATGTCTTTGGGTTCCGAATTTTTCAAAAGCCTCATCTCATATTTTTATTAAAATTTCATCAAAATCGGGTCAGTTCCTTTGGGGTATGATCACAAGCACCTAGATAGAACCTTTTCACGAAATCTGTTTGTCTGTGCTAGTGGTATGAGAAAGTAAAAACTAGATTAAAAGTGATATTGATGACCAGGCTTAGTATAAATATGCACTTAAAATTTGGAATATATGCATGCAAATATGCATTTTAAGTATAGTCGTTTAAGTACAGTAAGACTCGGATAGATACTAATACTGATACTAATGAAAATAGTTAATATTAAAATGGAATTGAGATTATATTATATACATGTATATATAGCAACCGTTTTTACCGCACCCTTGGCCGTCTGTCGCATCCCAAACGCCATTCGGCGTTATGTTGCCATAGGTCTTCATTTCGTCTTTCCATTGCTTTCTTTATTCCCTTTGTCTAAAAAATTCTTGGCCTACCTATTTTTCTTTTTCTGCTTGGTGTCCAATTCCAGACTGTCTTTGGTAACCTGTTTTTCTTTCGGATATGTGCATAATAACACAAGATTAAATTTAAAAATTGTAATTACATGGTGTATTAAATTTCTATTATCAAAAAGAGTGTTTAATGGGAAATATACGACTCTCGAGTCAGCTCCATGTCAGATGATGATGATGATAGTTACATTTTATGCAACGTGAAAGCAACATTTTTAGAAATATGCAGCGTTAATTAGAAATCTTCAAAATATGCATTTATTGTCGGCTTTGTAATTTATATTATCTGTGTAAATACAAATATCAATAGTTTTTTTTTTTGTTCAAATACCTTATTAATATTATTTTTTTGACATATTAGAATGTACTGCTTTTTTAATCATGATAAAATTGTATTTGACATACGCTTAAATATGTTGTCAAAAACCTAATTATTTTCTTTTCTAATTTCGTTATACAGGGTGATTTTAAATATGTGCGAAAACTTTTAACAAGTCATAGCTGAGGTTATTTAACAGCTAAATTGCCTAGCAATTTTTTTTTATAATTCGTCTCCGTTACAGATGTGTGGAGCTTCAAAGATTTTTTACATCAGTTTACTAAAATGTAAATAACTTTTTTGTTTCTTCTCCGATTTTGATAAACTTTGTTGTTTTGGAAAGCTAACAAGTTCAAACTTAATTAAAAGATGAGTGAGCAGTGAAAAATTTATAAATAAGGGTATATTTTGTAAACGAAATCGTTAACGTAAGTTTTTTCTTGCAGCATCTGAACTAGTATTCTGTTTTCCAAAAAAACGGTCTTTGTCACTTTTTTCGAAAATGTAATATTTAAAGAGTTATCTAGCAGAGGTTCCAAAAGAAATAACAATTTAAATACATATACAGATCGTCATATGAAAAGTTTTACTTGAGTTCAGTTGCGCAGTGGCATATTTCCGTTATCTACAGCGCAGCTCATTTACTTACTAAACGCCGACCACTACAGGTAGGGTACACTCTGAGAAAAAGTATGCGTTACTTGTGTTACCAAATGGGTGCGAGCCCGTTCGTTTACTAACATGAGTGTACTTCGACGAAGTTCTGCACATCTGAAGTGAAAGTTCTCATTTGACGAGTTGTATTTAAATTTTTTTACCAACATTTTCAGTTCTGATTCAGATTTCATCCACTTTTCACACATTTGTTTTGACTGAAAATTAAGCTTGGACTGTTACCTTTCCAAAACAAGGAAGTTCATCGGAATTGACAAGAAACAAAGAAGTTATTTACTTTTTACTAAATACTGAAAACAACTATTAGGTGCCAAATATCCGTAACAACACCGAATTTAAAAAAAATACTAGTTGATTTAAATAACTTCAGCTAAACATAATTAACAGGCAGAGGTTAGCGCGTAAGACTTCCACGCTGAAGGTCCTGGGTTCAATTCCCAGTACCGGTGCATCGGATTTTTAACGGCCGTTCTCCCAAGGCAATGGCAAACCAGCGAGGTATTCTGCCAAGTAAATCTTCTCTGGAGTAGAAGTGGTTCGGAGACCACGTTAAGCTGTAGGTCCTCTATGTCTGTGGCAGTTTAAACGCGCAACACAGGCATAGAAGAGAAGATCGCTATGTCTCGTAAGAGATAAAGTACTGGAAGAAGATACGTGGTTAAAGTTTTTCGCACGTGTTTAGAATCACTCTGTATATCAAGCACTGTCTTAACGAATAACTGTTTACTTACCATTAACAGTTAAAAATAATAATACGTAATGATATTAACAAGAGCAGCATTTACTGAATCAAAGTATCTTGGAATAAAAAAGTTAGTCTGTGCGAATAACATTTTAGTACCACACATCATCGATTTGGTGTTAATTTTAAAAGTAAACCAACGTATGGCGACGGCTAGAGCTGTAACGGCTGCAACTGTAATGTCCTTTGTTGTGTGCTTCTATCAGCACCGAACAAACCAAATAAGGGTGGCTAAATATAGGGTCCTTAATAAGAACTACGTTCAATCCATTTACATAATTTATATTCAACCCCTTTCAATATCAAAACGACAGCCGTACAGCTGCTATGCTCATGAAAAAATTAAAGAACGTTTTAGGAATCGCAAAAATGTCCAATTTAGGTTGTTGGTGTTTGGACTTATTACTACAGTAATAAATGCAATTAAGTAAGGTTTGCAATTTGTTTCTTCTACATTTCATATTTCCTGTTTATATTGCGGTGACTTCACTTACGAAGCGATTCTTAGGAGAAAAGGAGCGTTAAGAATGTCTTATGTAAGCATTCCACATAGTTTCTCTCAATTTTGACGCAAAGTTGGCAGCACGTACTTCAGTTTACGCAGTTTTTATCTCAAAACTTGGATTATATCAAACTCTATTCAAGAGGTGCAAACTTTCAAGTTTCCACGTTCTTGGTATTCACTTAAAGTTCCCTAGGTAGTCGGTCCTGAAGAAAGTAAGAAACCCCATCCATCATTTCTTCTAATTAGCTTCTCAGTTAGCTAAAGTAATACATTAATTGAGCTGCGCGTACTTGCAGCTGAGTCTCCATCTTTACGGATAAACATAATAAGCTTTCTTTTCCCAGCGTAATTTAGTGGCTAAGCAGCTTTTACTTTTATTATCAAATATCCACCTAGGTAATCAATTAAGGACTTACGGTGTGGTAATTTCGTAGAAAATCTGAGGCCCCAAGCTGCAAATGAAAATTTATTTTTACGTAAAGCTTTTCTTTTCCTATAACCGGAAAACTTAAATTGACATATAAACGTGATTTAGGCACTAGAGACAGTAAGAAGTTTCAAATTAATGTGTTTCAAAAAATTCACAATTTTGGCGTGGCTGTGAAAAGGTAAGGTCTTCTCCCTCACCAGACTTTTTGATAAATTTAATAAATTGTATTTTGAAATTGTTTAAATTTATTTTATACAAAAATAATGGTTTTCACCGAATTGCAAAAGGTATAGGTTTGGAAGCTTTGGTTCTAAAGGTTATGATTACTTGAAGAAATTTAGTAGTAAATTGCAGTAGCTATACAGCAATGCTGCACCACATGTTATAATCGTCACAGCCTGCCTAATCTATGCATTTTTTCAAACACATGTTATCATCGTTTAAAAATTATGTCGCTCAGAAATTGGAGTGGAACTAATTATATGATTTGTGAAGAAATGTCATCACGTATACGATTGCATTTTATTTCGATTGTTCTATACGTGGCGATTCTAAACATGTACGAAAAACCTTAACCACGTATAGTTGAGGTTTTTTAATCGTTAATAAATCACTTACTAAATATTTTTAAAATTCGGCTGCGTTACGGAGATAAGAAACTTGAAAGTTTTTTACATCAATTCACAAAAATGTAAATACCTTTTCTGTTTCTTGCACAATTGTGATAAACTTCGTTGTTTTGGAAATTTGAAAAGCTAGCAGTACATCTTAATTTCCAGTCGAGTAAATGTACAATTGAGTTTGACAAGTGGATAAAATCTGATCCAGAAGTGAAAAGTTGGTTTAAAAAGTGTAAATTTGGGCATATTTTGAAAATAAGACGTTTTTTTGCAGCTTCTGAACTGTTCATATTCTGTTTCCTAAAATATAGGCCTTTAAAATTTTTTTCTAAAATTCAATACATAAAGAGTTATGGAACGAAGTTTGGAATAGAGATTAAGTACTTCCACCTAATTTCCAAACTAAGTTTTTAATTAGGTTATGTTTCATCTACTTTTCACATTCAATTGTACATTTTTCTTTACTGGAATGATTTAGGGGTTTAAATAACCTCAGCTGCACGTGGTTAAAATTTTTCACACATATTTTGAATCACCTCGCGTAGTAGAAAGCCTTTTAGGTTAAATATAATTGCAAAGCTGCTTTAAATTCGTGCCAGATAAATTAAACCTATATTTATAAAAATCTACTTTAATTTGGGAGCAGCATAGGTCGGTGCTGCAAACTTATAGTACCCTATTTTTGATTATACTGTAAGTAACAATACTTTAATTTTCGGAACCTACCCAGCAAGATTTTTTAGTTTTACCTACAAAAGAAATCTGAATTTTATCAAAATCGTTTCCAAAATTTCATGAAAATACAGATACGCATTGAACAAGTTTTTTTATTGTTAAAGGCCAAAGGGGATTTTTATGGAAATCTCAAAAATGTCTACATTACAATACAATGGCAAAACAAATCGAATGCGCACAAATCCCTAGCGTGTACATCAAAACCTTGATAACGATGTTTTTCACAATTACTCTCCTCTGCCTTTTGGAAAACGTAGGAACATGAAGCAAAACAATTACACATGTAGGCAGTGTTGTCCTGAAGGTTTCAAAACGTGGAAAATTCCCTCCAAATTATATACGAATACTCTACATTGTGTGCATCGATGTTAAAACGTAACAGCTCAAGAAGTCTTCAAACACCAACAAAGTTTGTTTAGACAGGTGGAGAAATTCAAAATTTTAAAATATTGGAAAAGTCATTTATTCAGTTAAAGAGAACGAGAATTCGAACTCAGTTCAATATAGACAACTAACCCTTACGATAAGATAACATTTTGATAGGTACTTTATCTACAAGGAATAACGCTACTAAGAAAGTAATATACAGTGTTTCTCTGCGGAATCATGGGCTGAAACATGCAAAATGATGTTTTCCAGATTTATTATTGACTGGGAATGTAAACTGTATTAATAGCTATTATTAGCGTTGTTTCGTCGAAACTATTATTTTTTGGCTTCTGGAAAATATAGGAAAATAACAAATAAATTGAAATAGGGTTCTTAACATTTATTCTTATATCAGTTAGGTTTAATAATCTCATTTTTTATATCAGTTGGTACTAGGTTGAATATTTCTATCATGGCATTGCGCACAACTCTATGTAAAGTTGTGTTTGTACCGATTATTTTTAAATTGGTTTGGAATTCTATTAACAAAACTAATATGTAATAGAATAAAACCGAAGGATTCAATACGTAGAAGTTTTTCAAATTTATCGCAACAGATTATACCGTGGGCGTCGGTGTTTAGACGCAACACTCCAAAATAATGAATATAAACATTTCTAGTTTATTAACTCGAACTCGATTCGATATAAACGCCTGAGTCTAAAGATAAGTTAACATTTTTATGTATATCTTACCTGCAAATAAATTCTCTTAGGAAGAAGCAATATACAGGGTTTCCCTGCAGACCGAACAATAACCAAATGTAATAACAACATTTTACAGTATTTTTGTGGCGCCGTGGATAATGTATGGTTTGCGTAAGTAGCAATTTGAGGTAAATGTTAGTTATACCATAAAATAGTGTACAAGATGGCATCCCGAAAACGAAACAGACGTGTTTTGTGACGCTAAACCTCAATTCTTAAAAAAATATCCGAACGAATGTAATACGATTATTTCCACTCACCCATCGTGAACCCCAAAATAAGGGTGGTTTTTCACTCTAAACACTCTAAATGACCAGGAGTATCAAAATACGTACCATTTGAAAACTCGATGAATTTGCTTTACAGTAGTGTTTTTATTTGTAGGCTCTGAGCATCGGTTCCCGCGAAAATGATGTCCAGAGAAATCAGTATTGCTCAAAACGTCGTCGCACATTCTGGAGCATTTGTAGAATGATTAGACCACATTTGAATGTTTTTTTACTTTATCATGGTAGTCTCACGCCATATTTAGTAGTTGTCTTTATATTCTTTGAACGTTTAAAACGGGTTATTCGATTTCAGAAAGAGTTGAAATAATTCCGTTTTTGTTCGGAAACGATGAATGCGCCAGTAGCAGCGTCAGTGGTGGGGCCAGGTGATATGGGGGGGGGTAAAATAATTACATTTAATGAAATTTAATAATATATATTTTGTTTCACAAACATAGTACGTACGTACTGCATATTTTTACTTACGTGATGTTTAGTAGCTTTGCTTGTTAAACATCTGTTCTTTTTCGTGTTTTATTTAGATAGAAAAAAAATCCAAAATCTCGGATTCTGGGAGGGGATAATTCTTCCCATCACTCCACCCCCTTTATATGCGCGCTTAAGAAGCGCCAAATTGTTTAACTAGTAACATGAAGATAAGCACGTAAATCGCAAGTATGTCTTGAAAGTTTTTGTTTTGTTTTAATTGGGCGAACTCTAGGACGCGGTTTTTCAAGCGCATCTATGCACTTAAGTCAGATTTGGTCCATTGTACACCCTAAATACTAATTTTTCCCGTCTGCGATAGTTCCAACCCCAGTAGGGATTTTTAGCTTCTCACACATCGCAGTGCAGAACCTACCGCTTTAGTTCTCACCCGATAGAAGGCCCACTTTCAGATTTTTCCCCGCCAGAAAAATCACCGAGCTTAGCCAGGATCGAACAGGCATCCCTTGGATCTACCGGCAAGTGCGCTAACCACTAGAACACCGAGGCCGGTATGTCTTGGAACTAGAGAGAAAATTTAGGGAGACCGGGTCTGTAGCAAATAAAAAGCGAAATTCTGAAAAATAAAGCGGCGGAAGTCACTGTTCTGGGCCACGTTGTTGTCGGTCCTACGTTGAGTGCAAGGCAAATGGCTATTGTAATGCTATGTGGGACCATTTAAAGAGTAAAATTGAGGCAACCCAACCCGAGTTGTTATAAGATTTACGACAACGTATAATCAACAAATAGCATCTAATCACTCCACAAATGCTTCAAATGTGCAAGGAAATTTGAAACAGAACTTTTATTTATATATGTTTATATATATATATATTACTTTATGGGCGTTGGGGGTGCTCGTTTCGAACATTTAGTATCCTGAAACTTTGGACTTCATTTGCGCAGGAACACATACTTTTGATACAAAAATAAAAATACTGCCGTGAAGCAAGTTAAGCGACTTTTCATATGGCATGTTTCTTGATACCTACTGCCATTTAAAACTTCTAGGGTGAAAATCTCTCCAATTTGGTGGTTGAAGATAGGTAAACGAAAACAGCTATACCATATGTCCCCATGGCAAATTAATTTGACCCGTTCGGCCGTTCTTCGAAGGTTTGAGATTTAATGTCACAAAACACGCCTGTTTCGTTTGGGTGGGTCACCGTGTGTAATAAATAATTAGCTTTTAAATATATTACCACCTAATGGTAACATATGTAAAAATTAAATAAGTAGCAACTTTTGCTCGTACTCTTACCTAATCGCAATAACAATTTCGTACACAGCAGCATGAGAAACTAAAATTTGGAAAAATATATCTTATGCATTGTGCTTGGAAAGCCCCATATGTTAAGGATCGTATCTCATATTTTAACCTTTTGATGTATAAATTATGATTATTGTTTCTTGACCTGAAAATGAAGTATACAGTACCTTCGAAACTGGTTGTGTAAACTTGAGAAAAATTTCTTTATGTAGTAAAATAATTGTTTTAACTTGTTGGAATTAATAAAGGACGAATGGTAAATAGAGGTTGTTTAAGCATTGGCACTGAAAGCTAGTTAAAGTTTAATGAAGATTTGGCTAAATCAGTTCATCATTCGAAGCTGAAAATTAAGCAAGTAATTAATTCCTTGTTGACATTCTTCTAATTATTGTACTGTTGTATTGCTGCGAATTATCACAGTGTTATTACGACGTTGATAGCAAATGACAAGGTAAAATTGGTTTTCACAAACATTTAAGAATCGGAGTTTTATCGAACTTCCTTCTCGGGCTTCCACAGCACTTTTTAATTATTAATTATAATTTTTTCTTTGCGTGCAGTTCTCAGCTACATTCTCTGCTTCGCATGCAGTAATGTGATTGTGAAATTTAAGATTGCGGGTTTCATTGTTTTGTTGTACGATTATTGTTTTTCTTTTATAGCGGTACTTATTCCAGATTTTATATTTAGCTCGTGTTTATTTCACACCAGTGAATGTTTAATCGTTAACAGCTTCGAACAGTTCTAGGTGCGTAATTCTAAACATATCTTTAATTCTTGTCGTAAATTAAGTAATACGTAGCATTTGTGAAGCTACATGTCGAAATTCCTTCCACATAACCGAATTTTCGAAATAATTTTAAGGAATTTCTATAAAGGTATTCCGGTCGCTAAAATATAATAAATAATCGTCTGGATTGTTTCGTAAAATTACAAAATATCATTTTTTTAATTTGTGGACCCGCATAAATTGGATTTTCGTGTCCAACATCGAACCAGAAACGCTGTAAGTTTGCTGAGGCTTAATTTGTGTTTAACTTTCGGAATGCTCGGAGATAGGAACAGGTAAAAGAAGCCGTTGTGCAGGTAACCAAGCAGGATGTAAAAGGTAACCGTTGAAACCTTCAACCGTAAAGCCGTCCCAGACGATCATAAAACATAACAAACCAACCTAGCACAAGGAACAGACGGAAAAAGGACTAAAATCAATAGAAAGAGAAATAAAAATAAGCGGGTCTGGCACGAAGACTGTAAGGCGAAGCAAGAACGACAGCAGAGAGCAGCTTTCTTGCAGTCTTTGTCTGGAGGTACAATGCGTCCGGGATACTTATATACGTGAAAAGGAAGCCACATATTTCTGTAGTTGAAGACCAAAGGAAGAGGTTCTTATTTATATGATAATTAGATTTTGGTTGCCGGAAGACATTTTTAAAACTTGGATCGGCTTTAAGTACACGGTCTTGATACTGAACTAAAAAATTTACAAGTTAATGTAGTTTATAATTTTTTATATCTGTATGCAATAACTTAAAATAATGGTAAAATGTACTGTACAATCGAACAATAACGTAATCAACCGTGGCGTGAAAATTAGAAATGCTGTAAATTTGGGGATTCCAAATGTGATTAATTTGTTGTTTGACAATTGCAATTGCACAGGCTATTAGTAATAACGAAGCTTTTCCAAACTAATTTCTAAAATTTCTTTATGGTTCGACCGAAAATTAATACGATATATTATGTAATATAAATCCATATAACAATATTGAATATAGTCGAATTGAGTGAAATTGGATTTTAGTTACATTAAAAACATAATTTTTAAAACCTACACAAAAGTTCGAATGTGCTTCCTAAGTGGCGCATTGTTTAAATAATAAACTTTCAACGTTGCATCAGTTTAGAGTAGGGTTCCTAAACTGCTTGGAATTAAGTTTTCTTTACTTTTTTTGTTTTAACGGTTCCGGCCAAATAACATTTTAGAAAACAAAATAACTAACATTAAGAATTTTGTTATTTGATTATTCTTAGTAGCACATTTTCAGCAGCAAGTGGATGCATTAATGAAAACAAGAACATAAATCATAGACGGAGAAATTATTAGTTAATGAAACAAAGTCAAACAAAAGCAAAAACTAACGGGAACAGAACTAAAAATTCCCGGACGAAAACCCCCAGACAGGAAACCTCCCGGATAAAAACCCTAGGAAAAAAAACCCGGACAAACAACTTCCGGTATAAGAAAACCCCCGGACAAAAACCCCCAGGATAAAAAACACCCAGACTAAAACCCCCAGATCAATAAATCCCCGCACAAAAACCCAAATTGTATGAGCTTATTATTAACCGATTATTATCATCATTATTACCAGTTATTACTAATAAGATATTAATTATTATTCAAAACTGCAGATAACATTGAGGTTTCAAAAGTATGACATTTATTGAATATAAAATAGTTGTATAGGAAAATAGATAATACACGCCACTACCAACTTCTGCTATAGAAAGAAATGCTAAATCGTCCAGCATTCCCTAAATTCTAAAAAGTAATGAAAGTATAATTAGGTTGGGTTGGGTTGGGTGGAACTGTGTTGAATTAGGTTAGGTTATGTTATATTAGGTTAGGTTAGGATAGGATAGGATAGGATAGGATAGGATAGGATAGGTTAGGTTAGGTTAGGTTAGGTTAGGTTAGGTTAGGTTAGGTTAGGTTAGGTTAGGTTAGATTAGATTAGATTAGGTTAGGTTATGTTAGGTTAGGTTAGGTTGGGTTGGGTTGGGTTGGGTTGGGTTGGGACCTCGATGGAGCAGTGCGGAAACGTGTTGCCACTCGAGGTCACGCGAAATGTAGTCGGTCCGCTGGAGCGTTCGAATCTCAGTCGGGGCGACCGCATTTCGCTTAGTTAAGTTTAGGGTGCATGTTGCATGAATGGTTAGTGTGTAAGGGACGTCCGCATCCCCCTGAAGTAACGCGAATGCGTTTCCGGGGGGGGGGGGGACGGTAAGTATTAATGAATGGGAAAAAAACGTTGGTTGGGTTGGGTTGGGTGGGATTGGGTTGAGTTAGGTTAGGTTAAGTTATGTTATCTGTTGAAAGATAATTGTTGTCTTTGTATAGTATGTTTTACTCCCATAGTGATTACCACTTTGACTGGGGGTTTTTTGTCCGGAAGTTTTTTTATCCGGGGGTTTTTGGTCAGGCGTTTTTTCGTCTTACATTTAAATAAATTGTAGAAAGCAGGGAATTTTTTAATTAACGTATTTTTTAAAACATACTCTCAGTAGCCAGTGGTTAATAGAAGGAAAAATAAAAATCATATCTTGAGAAATTATTAGTTAAAAAACTAAAAATGAGTAGAACTTATTTTTTTTCCGTAAGAAGTTGATGTGCTATTGAAAACAAAAAGAAAACTGGAAATAGCAGAAATAATTAGTTAAGCGACTCTTAAAGCGACCTGGCAACTAAAAATTAAATGTAACTTTTTACATCGACAAACCATTATATTCGTTGCCCTGTCCGCCACGGGCTTAGACTACTTGAACGCTGGATAGCGAATTGCAGCTAATGTAAAAAATAATACGTATAATATACGATAGAATAAATTGGTAACAGAATTTTGGCATTGTTTTGATTGTAAGAAAATCAGATAAATGTTGACGTCGGAGTTGTGTGCATTATGTTCTTAGACGATGGTAGTTTGTAGTAAAACGAAAATATTCACTTAATTACGTCCACGTATGTATATCATAAACCTAGGTTGATTTTACTGTATTTTTGCACTACTTGCAAGTTTTTATCACCAGTTGTTATGATTTTTCACCTTATTTCAATCTTGGATATATTGTCTCCTAGTTTGAAAACCAGCATCTTGCTCGATCGCTTATTCACTTAGTTGTTGTAACAATAGGAAACGCTAACTTTAAGTCACTTTAGTAGCCCGTTAAAGAAATAATTTGAAATCTTAATAAGTTCTCCACAGTGGCCAATCGATCCTTCTCTTCTATTCCCCTATATCACAGCAATGTCCTTTCGAAATATGATACCATACAACAAATACAGATTCAGAGGGTCGCTTAAAACGATTTTAAAAAAGGGGGCTTGGTATTTTGACAATAATAACCATTTATAAAACTTTTTTTCTCCAGTAAACATTTATAATATCAGATATGATTACTAAGGGGTCATTTACTAATACGGAATTTGTATGTGTATCTGAGAATAACTTTTCGAAATAGTTTATTAATTTTTTATGATAAATAATTCGTTTTTTTTCTGTTACATTAAAGATAAAAGTAGTAACTGAACATTTTATCGATATCGAAAAAGAGCACGAAAGTGCCATTTTGTTAAGCTACAGGTGCATACGTCATCGATGTTTGTAACATGTCTAACACAAGTATTAACGTTGTCATAAAACATATTGTGTAATTTTCAATTTAAATTTCTTGTTTCTGAAATAATACGAGGTTATGTAAGCATTTTGGTTAGAAATTTTTTTATAGGCTTTAGTCATTTGCCTCTAGTTCAACATTCCTTATACATACGCTAGTTCACTGATTTAAAAATATTTAAATACTTTTTTGAATTCTCTCTAAATATATATGAGTATTTGCCCAAAAAAGTTGCTTTTATTGTTACTATCGCCTTCTGTATTTAACAGAAATTTAAAATTTTGTAGAATCTCTGACGTTTCTGTTACTATTGGCATACACATATTCAGGACGAATTGTTCGGTGTCTTAATGCGGATTATTTAAAATATACGTAGTGACATCGCATTTTTCTTTAAAAACGCTAATTTAATCTGACAATTTTGTAATTTTTGATTAGATTATATCATATCATTTTTAATTGTGTATTGCGTGTTTTTTTTTGTGTTTTTCTTTAGATCTTTCCTCTTCTTTAGCAGTCTTTCTTTGTCAAACTTCTCACGATATTTGAATTATTTAAGTTTTCATATTTTTTTATTTATGTTTGTTATAGTTGTATTAGTATCATAGTATGTTTTCTTCTATTTTCGGCAATAAGTTATTGTCAATGTAAGTATTTTCCAATCCCTGTTATAAAAAATTATTGCTAAAATGCTGTGTTTACAGTAGAAGTTGTATTGTATCCATCAAAAGAATTTGCATCTAATGGCTCTAATCAAGTGTGGCTACGTATACACAGAAATATAATATATACTTTCCAATAGAACTTATATATTTTTCTTTTTAAATTCTAATCTAATGCAACTACATGTGTATATGCAAAATATATTTGTAGTTGTTTATAGTTACCTTCAACATTACTTTTCTTAATAAACGCGTTTATCTTATTGGTTGTCGAATATCATAAACGTGGAGGTATGTAACTAGAACCAAGGAGCGAAAAAAAGCCGTTTTCTCTGAATCACGAAGTATATGGGTAAATACCCAGGCCGGATAAGGAACTCCGTCTCGCTAATCAAACAGGTTATACATTAGGGCATAATAACACAAAGTATTCTAGCATTTTCGACTTCACGGGAAGTAGCTTACGTACTTTGTGTAAAACCCCATGTATATTGTTATCTTTTCGTAATTTGTATTTAAGTTTTAAGTATGTCTTGAACGTTTTAAGAAATATAAATAAATACTCAAGCAAAATGTATATAAATCTAGAATTCTA
Source organism: Limonius californicus (assembly GCA_014611495.1). Classification (NCBI taxonomy): domain Eukaryota; kingdom Metazoa; phylum Arthropoda; class Insecta; order Coleoptera; family Elateridae; genus Limonius; species Limonius californicus. The sequence goes on from JABXWE010028670.1 coordinate 32,586, forward strand.
CCAGTATGAATTTTGAAAATCTTATTAGAAAAAAAACTGACTTAACTGAAAAATGATTGTAGAAAATTTCAGTTATATTATATATTATATTATACTTTGAATACATACTCAGTTCGCTATTAATTTGTTTTGTTTAATATTTTTCTGGGTTGAGAAACAAATAAAAAGCAATAAGCAACTGTATGTAAAGATTAGTTTTATTTTTTGTTGTTCCATTTGACAATGAAAAGCAAATCCCGCGTATACAATTGAATCTATACATATTTTAATTGTGTGCCTATAAGAATTTTGCATACAGATTTAAGAAAAAATTAAAACAATAACCGATTACCATAGTTAACAAATATTTGAGGTAAAGGGAAGTATCTATAAGTTTTAAATTTAAATACAAATTACTTCTTTGAAAATTAGAATCGTATAAGTATTGAATTATATTGTATTTGAAAGAGGGAGATCTAGGACGCGGTTTTCCAAGCATCTCTAAGCACTGCAGCCATCATTGGCTTGTATTGTAATGTATTTGAAAGGGCGAGATCTAGGACACGGTTTTCCAAGCATCTCTATGCACCTAGGCCACATTTGGCCTATTGTACACCCTAACTAAGAATCGCATAGGCACGTATCATCTGAATCATTGAAAATCGCTGCTTATAAAAATGTCAACGCCTCTCGTTCTCCAATTCTGTAATGGAACAGCAAAATATATATACCGGGTGACCACGAGATGAGGTAACTGCATGTAACGTTTTATTTTTAAATCTATTATTTTTTTAATTTTAAACTCACATATGTGATCTAAATTCGCAACGTTAAGCACTTATAAACTTTAGATTTTACTTCCGGTTTGGCCGGAATTGATATCAACTTTTTATTTGTAAATACAACTATCTCCTTTGTTTGTGATAATCCTGTTCGTTTTAAAATTCCCAACACACAAGTAAAAATAAAATTGCAAAAACTTGACTAGTTCTAATATGCGTTATTTATACGCCAATTTTATCTTTTTTTGCTATTTTAAAAATAACAGGTATGTTATTGGTATTAAATAAAAGCACATAAAATGACAATTTAAAAATTGAAAATTATCTTCTGGTAACAAGTTTTAAGCAAATTAATGCAAAGAACACTTAAAGTTGATTATTCTTTTGTTTTCAAAGCCAACTTATAAAAATTAATTATAAATATCATTAATGGGCATTTAAATTTTTTACTAAACAATTGATTATTTTGGCCATTTTAAACTGAAATGTCATTGTGTCACATCGATGTATTGCAAAGTTTACGATGAATAATATCACAAAACAACGGGGGTAATTGTATTTAAAAATAAAAAGGTGACAGCAGTAACGGTCAAACCGGAAGTAAACATTCAGGGTAACAACATGCTTAAAGTTGCGCCTTTAGAGGTTATGTCGTGGTTTAAAAACAAAAAAGTTACATGCTGTTACCTCATCTCGTGGTCACCCGGTATAGGAAGACACTCCACATGCAAAAATAAAAATGGCTACCTAAAGTGTGTTTTAGTGTAAACTTAAAATATGTAAACTAAATACGGATTCCAGCAATGCCAAAAACTATTATAATTATTAATACAACAACTTCATAAAGTAACAGGAAACTCTGCATCGGACTATGGTCTTGGGTCATGCTATGTGAGTGTTATACGGGGTGGTAGGGAAGTAGGCCATATAATTAAGTCAATGAGTTCTTATTCACTTTTGGTTTAGGTCCGTACTTCTTCATAAATTAGTGTTGTGTGTAAGTTGGTGCCAAAAATATTTAAAATGCTGAAATTTCATTTCTACTGCTTTGGTTTTTAAAATTTAGGATGCTTATTAACAATTATCGCATTTTTTAAAACTGATTTAGTGGCACTTTGATATACTATTTGACACCAAATAGCATTATCACAAGCAATGAAACAATATACTATGGTATATTAAAATACTTTTATTTAATTTGTTGCCAGTTGCTTTTAATTGTTTTTGGTTTGAATGGCTGGCTGCTGCTATTTCCTATTTATTTTTATTTAAGAATGCCTGGGTACTAGATTGTAGAGCTACAAAAATTGAATTCCAGCGGGTTTGCGGCGGCACCAACTTTAACGAAGAAACTATGAATCTACACTAAACGTGGTTTAGGACTTCTGACTTCATTTTTTTAGCTAGATTCGACCTTTGAAATTAAGTGATCGAACTCCCTAAGACCCCGTATTTAAATTTTATTTGGAATATTTTGAAAAATAACACGACAATCTTTCATTAACAAAAGAAGTAAGTTTTCATGTACGAGGTGTGTTCAACAGAAACCCAACTTAGATTTATAAAAAATTTATTCAACAATTTAATTAATTACCGTCACAGTTAAGGCACCTATCCCATTGCTTTACTAACCGACGTATACCCTGTTCATAGAATTCTTGTGGCTGCTGATCGAAGAAGTCTGCCACAGCTATAGTTCTTACGCTCAGCATTTGTCAGTTTCGGATTAGCGCTTTATTTTCACAGCACAAACTGAAAGCATTTCTGTCTTTGTTAGTTGCTTGCAGATTCATATTTCCGACAAAGACGTATGTCGAAGTGACATCTGCGAACGAAATAAGACCAACACTGTACGTGTGACTTATTCTGTCGGCTGACACGTTTAGTAGAAAGCAACAGAGATACTTCTGCAAGCAACTAACAAAGACCGAGATGCGTTCTGTTTGTGCTGTGAAAATAAAGTACTAATCCGAAACTAAAAAATGCTGATCGTAAGAACTATATTTCTACTTCTGCTTCAGACTCGAAATGCCGACCTTTTAACGCCTTTTCGGCTACCCATAAATATGGAAATCGCAAGGCGATAGATCCGGGCTATAGGGTGGATGCTCTAAAACCCTCCATTTCTTTCGTTGAAGATTTTCTTTTACCACATTAGCAACACGAGGCCTAGCATTGTCGTGCAGCAAAATGACCCCACGCGTGAGTTTTCCTGGACATTTCCGTCTTATTGCTTGATGGTCTTGTTTAAAGTTTCATTGTACAGATTTGCATTGACATTTACTCCAGGTTTCTTAAACTCTATCAGCAAGGGTCCTTCATGGTCGAAAAAAAATTTAACATCACCTTACCTGCAGAAGGTGGTGCTTTAAACGTCTTCGGTGGTGGTGAACTTAAATGTTTCCACTGCATCAACGATAAATTACTGGATGGCTCGTAGTAATGGCACCAAGTTTCGTCACCAGCAACTATTGACACAAGAAAGTCATCACCATTTTGCCAATAGTCTGTGAGGTGTTGCAGAGATAATCCTATTCACAATCATTTTTGTTCATTAGAGAAGAGACGAGGAATCCATTGCGAGGAAGCTTTGCTGTATCCCATATTACGAACAATTCTATGGAAAGATCCTACACTTGCACCAACAATTTCTGAAATTTCTCTAATTGAAATTGGACGTTTTTCTCTAATAATGCCTTCCACACATGCCATATTGTTTTCTGTTAATGCAGTACACCGTGCACCTGGTCGCGGCTTATCCATAGTCCCCTCTTTTCCATTCCTTCACAGTTGGGTACGCAATACATGCATTTCCATACACTGCTTGCATTCGCGTATAAATCTGCACACCCTCAGCACATAAATTGTAGGACCGAAGGCTGATCAAACTTGGACGGATTTTCAACAACAAACGCCATTTCAAAATAGGAATTATAAAAGTCATAATCAAATTCAAACTTATTAATGTGTTGCTTACAAACATTAGTAACATTAAGAAATGTCATTTGAATTATTGCATTTGTTTTCAAGGCTGAGTTGATCGAAGATGAGTTTCAGTTGAACAAGCCTCGTATGACAGGAAATATCTTCCCTTGTATCATTTGTATACAAGGTGATCCTTTATGCGATTAGGTGTTAATATTTGCGGGGAAGGGGGGGATACGAACAAAGCAATTAATTTAATACTCGTAGGCTTTATTTATATATTAAAGAAACAATTTGAATCTACACATACTATTATTTTTAAATATTATTCTCACAAAACCTGGGCGAAAATTATATTGTATTTAACAACGGATTGACGTTTGGTAATTACTTCCCTTACATAATGTTATTAAATAGGAAAACAGAAAACTGTCTATTTTTATATTAGTTGTCCTCCTAGAAATTTGTTATTCGAAAGCTCGCTATACTTTCACACTTCTACACCTTTTTTAAATTCCTTGAGCACCAGCTTCGGTATTTTTGGAAAACGTTTTATTTTGGGCCGCTTGGGATGTTTATAAATGCATGCCCTCACACTGTGCACGAAGGTTTCCTCAAAATTAACATTTTTATCACAGATGTGTGCTTATCGATTTTGTTGTTTTTCACGCTAGTCCCTTTTGAACTAGTCTGTTATATGCGTCCCAGCAAGTTCATGAATTTTACTATCACAAATTGGCTACTGTTTTGGTTAACTAATTGTCTATATACATTATAATATTTGTATAATAACTATGAAGATTCCATTATCATCAGAAGCGCATAAACCATAGCATGAAAACCTGAATTTGCTTTTTGTAGAATAATTAAAAAACCCGACGAATTAAAAATGTTAATAATAGGCGAGTTATCTGATAACTTCCTGGATATTCAGTATCTCGTAAAATAGTTGATTCAAGCTTTGTTGAAAAGACTAATTATACTCAATTCGAGCTAAATCGAACAATTTTCTAGCCTGGTCCGATTTGTAGAGTTGTAAAATTAGATTGTTATAGCAGAAAATTAAATTTTGATAACCGTATGTTTCCAAAGAAATATTTAAAGTGTTAGCTCGAATTTGATTTTTCTGCACTTTTGAAAATTTCGAATTGCCATTATCGATTAACATCGGCAATTAAAAACCTAGCGGAACGAAACGGTTTAAAAGTGGTTT
>JABXWE010028671.1:0-15954 GCA_014611495.1 Limonius californicus
AAAAAGGAGAAGACGAAGCAGAAAAACAAGAAAAAGAAGCAGTAACGAACGTAAGGATTGGTGAAAATCAAAAACAAACGCCTTCTAGAAAAAGGCACATCCAACAAAAAAAGAATCTGCTTCAAACCTTCTGGTTAGACTACATTAGTCTACATACCTCAGGGAAAAAGAAAAAACTAAAAAGAATAAGGACAGCAACGAAGAAAATGAAGCTCTCAATCAATTATTTTAAGTATGTTCAATACAGTTAAAATGTTTCCACCCACCCTACAAGCTGAAACTAAAATTAAATTGTTTAACATTATTTCTAACGCTGAAGTAGAATATTGAAAACAGACAACATCAACAGTTTCTACACCTAGCACGTCTTTGTCTTGTACTTCCCCTATAACAATTATAACATCCCTCCCTCATCATACCCCTCCAGCGCTTCAACCCCTAATGTTAATGATGTTCTACAATATACGCCATCGATATATTTAAATCCCGATTTTGAAAATACGGGTATGTAAGTGTATTACTATAATATTATATAGGTTTATGTATCCTTAACAATTAACAATAAGAATTACTATTTGAGTTTTATACTTTTCGGTTGCTATTATTTTACAAAATACGTACCTCAAGGTTACAGCAAGTCTCTCTTCAGGAGTTACATATTTTTTATAATTTGTATCATTTTCTCGTATATGATCTCTTAATAAGTTTAACAGTTCATAGGATTTATCTACTGGCATACGAAAATATTCAACAAATTTTGAGTCGCCTTTTAGAAGTTCTTTAAATAGTTTGTGAAACTCTCTATCTACGTATCTCGTGGACGGAATATCATGTATTCGTAGGCGTTTTCGTTTTTTGTGGTGGTACCATTCTCGGAGGTTATCACCACTAATACGTCTAATAAGTCTTCATCGGAGCTGTCCGAACTGCTTGAGAACATCTTTAAAAACCTTTTAATAAATATTTTTTTAACTATTTAACTTATAAGTTGAACGCCGTATCTAACCAACTCGTCGTCGAGCTACCGCTTTCGGTATGAATGCCTATCAATCTAAAATCCGCCAACACTCCGCTCCGCTACCAAACCGCTCACGCTCCGCTACCGCTCTGGGTCCGCCGGTCTGAATAGACCTTAACTCTAGCAGGAGTATGGAAATATAATACATTTAACCATAACAATAATAATTGGGGTGTTTATTTAAAGCTTAAACACTGCATTTGGCGCGCTTAACCTTGCGGTTAACTGTCATTTGACATTTAATACACTTTGGGCGTTGGATTATTTTGTTTGCTGTTTTATACAGTTTAGAATCGTCCTAGTGCTTCTCTGAGTGTGATTTTGTGGTTTTTATAACCACTGTACTTTTCAAATCGGCAATTTTCATTGCCACAATTTTCCTTATTTGTTTTAGGTACTTACCACTTGTTGAGTTTTAGGTTAGGTTACGAAATTGAACGATGGAAAGGTAATATCATGTTTTCTAATTTATAAATAAGACTTTAAACATTGCACTTTTTGACTTTTATATTATAGTGATAGCAAACTAATCTGTGGTATATGACAGAAGAAATTTGGCAGTGTTTCAACGAAGAATCGACATTTGAAGACGATCCACCATAGCAAAGTCGATGAAAAGAAGTATCAACACATTCGTTGCCCACTATGCCCAGAAGAAAAAAAGGAAACTCTTGGAACCCATGACAGTCTACTTAATCATTTATCACACGTGCACAGTCTAAGTATTAAACAATCTAATTTAAAATTCAGGAATGTCAAGGAATTTGAAGCTTGGAGAGCTAAGGAATATAGAGAAGTTGATTATGCTTGTTATAACAGAAAGAAAAGTTCAAATGGTGACCTGAACATTCAATACAATTGTAATCGAAGTAACACATATGGTTAGGTGTAGAAAATTTTTAATATGAACATTAACAATAATTAAATTATATAATTTAGGATTCCGTAGCAATTGTACAAAACGCGCTATGAAGACTGCGGGCAGCATTCGAATTTCAGGAATATGTCCATCAAGGATATTAGTGAAAATTTTCGAAAATGGTAATTTTTTAATAAGTTGTTTCCAAAAAGTATTAGTAATAATTATGGTACTTTGAAATTTTTAGGTATGGTAAATGTGAGATTTATTGAAACACATGTGGGTCATCAAGACGAATTAAGGACAAAGAGGCTGATGAAACAAGAACAGGCAATGATAGTAGAACAGTTAAATGCAGGAGTCACAAATGAGAGGATACTACAGGATGCAAGGAAAATCAAGAACAGTCAACTGGAGCGAATAAATTTAATCACAAGAGGAGATCTAGGATATTTAGTGAGGAAATTCAACATCGATAAGAAACGAGATGCAGATGACATGGTGGCTACAGCATTAAAAATTGAAGAGCCTACAACTAGTAAAATGAGATATCAAGATGAATTATGCCAGTATTTAGAGGAGAAAAGCGAGAATGAAACAGGGAAATCTATTAGTTTAGAAAGAAAGCACAAGGTATGAAAGAATTATACAGGATTATTTACGAGTAAGTTCGAGCTTCATAAGCGCAGCAAGTATCTGTGATTAATTGTTTTAATATGTAATGTGGGTTGCATATTCAGCTCGGTAGGTTCAAACTCCCTTGTAAATATCCTGGTACCCACATAATTAGGTTGAAGCATCATAATATTAAATGTAAAATATTTTTACAGATTATATTAGAAGAAGTTTTTAATTATACCAAGAACTTAGACGAAGAATTGTTAGACAAGTTTACAACCATATTTAGGACTTTTAAGAACAACGTGGAGCGAGAGAAGACCAATGAAATATGCAAAAAGAGAAAAATAGAGAAGCAGATGTATTATCCTAATAAAAAGTGAAAGTGGTGAGCATTCTTCAAATTTAATTTAATCGTGCGAATTATTTAAATTTACTATTAGGTTTATGGGCAACAAAAGGTCGGTCAGTTGGGGTTGGTGGAGGGTTCATCCTCACGTCATCTGAGAGGGCCAACGCCACATTTATAAACATTTTGGTACCTATAATCAGATGGCGTTGAAGATCTGAATAAATAATTGTATCGAATTGTATATTTTATAATACTTTAATATGTTAGTATTTGCTAATTTTTGTTTATTGCCTTTTTAAATAAATGTTATATTATTATTATTATTATTATTATTATTACGGTTAAATGAATTATTTCTCCATGCTCCTGCTAGTGATAACCTTAAATTATTTATTTATATTAAAATTATTCGCCACAAGTCAGTTATTATTTCACTCGTTTACATACCTATTGTTAAAATTTTGAATTTGGCGCCATCAGCAGACTCCGCCTCTCTTTCGTGATTGGTCGGCACGTCCCAGAAATTAATGTATGCTGTTGGGGTGCTGTGAATAGTACGCGATTATCACCTCAAAAGTAAGTATTAATGGTGAAGTGTAAATGAACATAAAAAATTTAATATTTATAATGTCACCCAAATTAATACTGGAATGTTTAATTGGTATATCACCTAAATATTTTGCATGTTATCCCGTTTCTAACCTCAACAACTTACCGAATAATTTTATTTGAAATTGAACTTGCATTCCGGGGTTAACTGGTTGGGGTTAACAGGACCGCGGACCAGTTAACCCCAAGTTTACATTTTCCATTTATTTTCAGAAAATGCCTAGAAAACGAGCGCGTACGACGAATAATCGTCAATATAGTCTGCAAGACCTCAAGGATGCGGCGGTTTCTGTAATGCAAGGCAATATATCCATAAGACAAGCTACAAGAAATAGTAATATACCCAGAACTACATTAAAAAGATACGTAACCAAATGTAGGCTGGCTGGTGATCCTGCAGCGGTAAATTTTAGACCCTCAAATGAGCATTTGAAAATTTTTACGAATGAGGAGGAACTTTTACTTGTCAATTATATTAAGACTTGCTCAGACATTCATTATGGCTTGACTAAAAAAGCAACAAGGCGACTTGCATATGAATTCGCAGTGGCAAACAACAAAAAGATTTTAGCCAATTGGGAACAAGATAAAATGGCGGGGGAGGATTGGCTTAGTGAATTTAGAAAACGCCACAAACTCTCTCTTCGTACACCTGAGCAAACTTCCTTAAGTCGAGCCACAAGCTTCAATAAAACAAACGTGAATGCTTTTTTTGAAAATTTTGCTCAAGTTAAGAAAAAGTTCCATTTTGGTCCACAAGACATCTACAATCTGGATGAGACGGGACTAACCACTGTCCACAAGCCACCAAAAGTATTGGCAGAAACTGGCAAAAAACAAATTGGTCAGGTTACTAGTGCAGAACGAGGACAGCTCGTGACTCTAGTCTGCATTATTGGGGCCACTGGAAAGTCTGTGCCTCCTTTTTTTATTTTCCCCAGGAAACATTTTCAGAACCATTTCCTTAAAGGTGGACCACCAGGTTGTCGAGGTGGTGTAAGTGATTCTGGATGGACTAATGGAAATATATTTCTTGCTGTACCTATTAAAACATTTTGTCATTCATGAGCGACCCACGAAAGAAAATCCAAAATTAATAATTTTAGATGGTCATGAAAGTCATGCCAGCATCGAAGCCCTAAATTATGCTAAAGATAATGGGATAGTTTTAATGACATTTCCTCCCCATTGCAGTCATAAACTGCAGCCGCTGGACTTGTCAGTTTTCGGCCCATTTAAAGTTAGATATAACAGTGCTTGTTCTGATTTCATGAGTAATTTTTCTGAACAGACCAGCGGTATTCCTCGAATAACAATGTATGACATTGCCGAAAATGCCGGTAAAGCATTTCCTTTAGCTTTTACACCAGCAAATATAATGAAGGGGTTTCAGATTAGTGGTATCGAGCCATTTAACCCCAACATTTTTACTGATCAAGATTTCTTGTCTTCCTTCGTTACAGACAGACCTCTTCCAGCCCTTCCAGAAAACAATATTCTGCCCTCTTTGTCACCACCACGTACACCGCCGCTTTCCCCCATAACATCTAGCTCTGGAATAGCAGTTTCCAAATCGCTTCCTGTCTGTCCCCCTGCTACTTCATTGAAAACACCTGAACAACTCTGGCCATTACCAAAAGGTGGTGCACGAAAAACAACCCGTGGACGTAAAAAGAGAAAATCCGTTATATTGACAGACACGCCAGTCAAGGAAGAACTTGAAGAAGTAGCTCGAAAAAGATTAGAAAAGAAAAGTGGTTCAAAACTTAGGAATAAAAACAGTCAGGTTCCAGTAAAACGTAGAATCATGGATGAAAGCAGTAGTGATTCAGCAAGTGTGACTTATGATGACTCTACAGATTTCGAATCTTTAGAGGAAACTCTAGAAGAAACACCAGACCTTCACAAAATCCAGGAAGGGCAATTTATAGTTGTTAAGGTACAGGGGAAAACTGTAAGCAACAGCAGAAATTATGTGGCGCAAGTGGTAAAACGTGATTGCAAGGGCTATGAAGTACGATTTTATAAACGTGTGGTGTTGACAACGAAATTTACTGCTTCAGATGAACCTGAAACCTTTATTCACTTCAACGAAATTGTGGCTGTTTTACCAAACCCAATGCATGGTACAAGAGCTCGCTATGAGAACATGATCTGGTTTTCAATAGACCTTACTGACTTTAGTATTCACTAGATAGTTTTTCATATGAATTTACCTTAGTTCTTAGAATCTTTTTAACTTTTGTTTCATACTATTTGTTAAGGATGGCATATTATTTGTGTATTTAAGAATTAATTATATTTCTTACACTTTAGTTTTTTAGTGTTTAATTTGACTGGACCATTTAACCCATGTGTGTGGACCACATAACCCCCCCTACTGGGGTTAACTGGACATTTACTAGCATCTAAAAAAATTTATATAACTTCAAAAAAACATTTTTTGGTATAAATACTACATACACATACTGTTGGTTAAGTAATTATCTATATCTTGCCACTACAACCACCACCGAAAATGTATTAGAACTCGAATTAACACGAAAATTAAAAAACCGGACCAGTTAACCCCCACTTCCCCTATAGGTAAAAGTGTCATTTTATTTTGTGAGAAGGGAAGGTCGAACAAATTAAAATCACTTTTAGCACATATATAATACACTATTTTTTCTACAAACACCATTAAAAGTACAAATCAATGCATTTCTTACGTTATTAAATTTATAAAATATAATTTTGAAATCCAATTATTCATGAAGTTTATTGTTGCTAAGGTAATGAAAATTCGATCGTTTGTTGACAAGTAACTTCAAATCTCGTGACATGGAAAGTGATCAAGAAAATGAATTTCTCCCGGCGGAAATCAAAGAAGCTGCTAATAAAGTAACTTTCGAGTTATTGCTTAGTAAGTCAAAGCAACGGTACCAGTTTTCGTACAATCGTTTTTTGAGATGGTGTGATCTGGAAAATGTTAGTGGCAAGTTCAGTGAAAAAGTGCTTTCGGCATACTTTAAAGAAAAGTCCAAAATATGGATATCGTCAATGCTTTGGTCAAATTACTCCATGCTGAAGACGATGATGAACATAAATAATCAGGACATAAGCAAATATTACAAGCTTATTGTTTTTTTGAAGCGAAAGGGTGAAGAATATCTACCGAAAAAATCGAAAGTATTGACCAGGGAATAAATCGACAAATTTCTCGCAGAAGCGCAGGGTAAAACATATCTCATGCAGAAGGTTGCCGTAATTTTTGGTGTATTTGGAGCCTGTCGTCGCGAAGAACTGTGCAACTTGACATTCAATAATATCAAAGATTTGAGAACTTCACTAATTGTGCATATACAAAAACTAATGTGCAACGAACATTCATTATTGCTGGTACATTATATTTGAACTATTATAAAAAGTACATAGCTCTTCGTCCAGTGAATACTAATCATTCAAGAATTTTCAAAAAATACATTAAGAAGAAATGTGCCACAACTCCAGTTGGAATCAACACATTTGGTAAGATGCCTGCTAATATTGCTGAATTTCTAAATTTGCCTGATTCTCATCTTTCTACTGGACATTGCTTCCTACGATCTTCAGCTAGTTTGTTGGCAGACTCTGGTGCTAATCTTACTACAATTAAGAGACACAGTGGATGGAAGTCCAGTACAGTAGCGGAGAATTGTATAGAAGACTCGTTACAAAACAAGAACATCGCAGGCTAAATTTTGTTCAAAACTTCGGCGGGTAACTCCCTACCCTGGTACAAGCTTCACAGAAATAATTACTATTTCAGCTACTAATGATATTGTCCGTGGAATTACTTATTCTAACTAGTTTCTCTAACTGTACATTTAATTAAGTAAATAAATATTCCTTTGATTTAAAATTTCTTAATTTTTTTTATATCGCACCAGTGTTAATAATAAATCCCGTCATTTACTTTTAGCACCAGTGCTAAAATTACTTTTACCATCAGTGCTAAAAGTAAATTACTTTTAACACCAGTGCCTTAAAATGACATTTTAGACACAAACAGCATGCATTAAAAATTAAACTTTTACTGACGTTTGTAGAAAAATACCTTTCCCATTGTTTTAACTTTGTGGTCTAAAGTGACCACAGGTGGGCTAGGAGGGTTAAAATAGTTATATAAAAAGAAATTGTTTTGATAACCCAATAATGCATTATAAGTTACTCTAAAATTTATATACAATAGTGTCTGGATATAATGAATCACTTCTGGCCACCAAAAAAAGTTCATTATGCCTGAAATTCATTATATCCAACACAGCTATAAATTAAAAAAATAAACCCATACAAATCAAAGATCTATAATGGTTCATGATAAACAAGAGTTCAATACAACGCTGTTGATTGAAGAGGGTCACTACTTTATATATAAAATAAAACAAATGGTAATATTTCATATTTATTTTTAATAAACCTTCTTTATACTTGTAATAGATTTATTTACATTTCCAATAAAACAGCATAACCAATTAAGTTATCTATAATTTAAAAAAAAAACATATTTATCATCACTATTTTATATGGTACTACAATAGAAGTACTTAAATAATACGTTAAATGCAGAGATAATACATTACATTGACAGAAATACTGCTAGAAGGAAAAGTACTCATTTTATACTTTAATTTAAAGCAATATCTATTCGAGTAACAATACAGCCATAAAGTAAGAGACAACATTGAGTGGTTATCCAATTCTTTAAATATAATCTTTGGTATAACTCTTCATACTTTTCATTTTGGTTTAATATTTACGCCCACACCTAAAAAATGTGCAATGAAAACATAAAAATTACAATATAGCATATAAATAAGACACTTGCTCTAAGTGTGCAGTCCCAAGATCCTGTAGACAGGGCTGTACCATCAGGGGAAACTTGTAGACATGACACTCGATTTTCATGGCCATACAAAAGACAGACCCGGACACATTTTAATGTATCCCATACATTTACTGTGTAATCATTATATCCAGAAAATAATAGTCGACCTAAAATTATTAAATTATGAATTAATTCCAATTTATTTTATTCAGCCTAACTTACCTGATACTGAAAAATCTACGGCATTAACACCAAATATTATACTTTCCTTGCTATAAACTGCAACCTCTCTATCAGCTCTCAAGTCGAATAAACGACACTAAAATTGATTAATTTTATAAGTATATCATCCACAACTTTCTAGATTAATGCACATTATGTAAGAGGCATACAGTTCATCTTCCATCATTTACACACTTACTGTAGCGTCATCACTTCCAGTAGCAACAGCATCACCACTGGGATGGAATTTAACACTGTTGACATCAGATTCGTGCCCTTCAAATGACTGCACACACTGACCCGTCCTCATGTCCCAAATATACACCATTTTATCACAGCTCTATAAACAACCACATACATTTAATTCAAATAAGAATACTTAGATCTTACTCCAGAGACAAATGTATTTCCAATTTCGGAAGGGGCCAAGTCTATAGACATAACATCAGCAGCATGACCATGAAAACTCTGCAACAACTGTCCAGATTCGACGTCCCATAAAGCACAGGTTGAATCTCCACTACCAGTTAGGATCTATGATTGATATTTAAAGCAGGTTGTATTAAAAGCATTTATATTTAAGATACCTGTTGATCAGAATTAGGGAAAGTACAGCAGCTGGTGTAACTTGTGTGGGTTCCAACAGTTTTCTTCTTTAAAGTGACATCCTCATCCAAACTTAGTGGATAAACTGTAACTTTATTATCCAATCCCCTGTACGGAGAATACATATTTTAGGCGGAAGTGCTTTATTAAGATACAAAATAGTCGTGTGCCAAAAATTCGATACTCCCTCTTGTTTTTCCCACAAGATGCATAACTTTTTTTATTATTATTGCTAAACTTATCTATAAAAACTAAATTGTGAGTTATTTATTATTTTATATAGGTATTTTGACATCTGTTGTTCAGATCATTACCTCACCTTTATTGCAAAATAGTAAACAATTATTTTGTAAAAAATATTTTTTATTTTGAAAATTAATGTTTTTCAGGGCCAACTGTAATATTTACTCTTACCCCATTTCCTTTTCTATTTGCCTATATGTAAATTAAGCAACCCCAAAATAGGGCAAGTCCAAAATGAAAATAAAAAAAAGTTTGTTAAAATTTGCTTACAAGAAATATTATTTATGTAAAAGTTATAGCTCACAAACATCTCACTAACTAGTAATAAAAATTAGGTCGACATGTTCATCAGTCTACCCTATTAGTGAGCACTCATTCAATTCTCAAATGAAACAAACCAAGTTGATTATAATTGGTGGTTAGTTAGAGGCCACTACATTCTTTCAATATGTCCTTATGTTAAATTAATATGAAAAAACAAGCATTTACCCGCAAGCAACCAAATTGCCAGAAGGTGCATAAGCACAAGCCATCACCCAAGTAGTAGGCATGGTCACCGCATGCTCCTTATTAGTCGTGAATGCATCCCATATAATCATTTTACCATCCTAGTAAATACGAAACATTAAAGTGGTCTTATAACACACATTCTAGACTCCTACCTGTGAAGAGGACACAATGTGCCGCTTATCAGGTGACCAATCTGAGCACAGAACCTTAGCCTGATGGCCTTTAAGAGTCCGCCGTGGTTTCACATTCATGTAGTTTATGATTTCCAGCCTGTCGGCCACTGTTGCCACTACAATGGAAGCAGGTTAGGTTCGCGTATTACTAAAAACAATTACATACATGTTACGTCGTTAAGCTTCTGCCTTTCATCTTCTAGTCTGATTTTTAAGTGTTCTGCTTCTTTGGTTAAAGATTCGATAGTTTCAACGGGGCTGACTTTAGTGCTTACTTCTCGAGACATGACAGGGCATAAAGTCTTAAAAACACCAAAATTAAGGTTTAGTAAATCTTAATGCAAATAGTATTGTTTTCGTTTTTAGTTAAAACATACATACAATTTCTTAATCAATACGGATTTGTTGAGGATAGTGTTGGTACACAGAGTTCTTATTGTACCGTGTCTCGGGTCCCTGTAAACGGTACTCCACTACAATTCTGTAACCTAAAAGAAACTTTAAATTCGTATTTACTTATGATTGCTTTCATATATCAAGAATTTCTGACAACTAAATAGGGGTATTTTAGATACCTTATTACTGTGACAACTTCGGTGGCGTACATCACGGAAATCTAATTTAGTGTTCTGTCATCTGTCAAGTAAAAGGTTATGTACATGATTTGCACAATTACTTTGCATAACCTTAAAATTCGTACAGGTACACTCAATTAATTTTTAGTTAATGAAAGCAAGAATTCTCGCTCTTTTCTTAATTATGTGACAATGAAAATCATGTACATAATAATTATAATTGCTCATTTAACCTTTTGCTTGACAGACGACAGGACACTAAATTAGATTTCCGTGATGTACAAAGTGATTTTTTAAAAAGTCAATTGCAGTAGCCTAGGGATTGTCCCGTCTATATTAACATTTAGAATCTGACAATATGAAAATTGTAACAGAAAGAAAGAAATCTTGACGAAAAACCTGTAATTTACTTACCTTAATAAATTACAAATCAGTTGCAACTAAATACTTGTTTATTTTCACATTTTGTTGGGCCAAAATTTTTTACTACCTGAACTGTCACACAGTTTGACATACAGGTAAATGTCATTCAAAGCTCATTACAGCTGACTGCAGACGGAGTAGCTTTTTTTCTAGGCTTGCTGCAATTGACTTTTTAAAAAATCACTTTGTATGCCACTGAAAATTGTCATAGTAATATGGGGTGTCGGAAAAAATGTCCCCGGAAAAAAAACCCCCTGGAAAAAATACCTCCGGAAAAAATACCGCCTCATACCTAATTAGCTACCTCTACGTCAAGGTCTCCAAATTTGTTCTAAATTTTTAATAATTTGAACCTGCAGGAACTCCAAAAAATGATTCAGAAAAACTGCTTGACTGTGGATGGGTGCGTGCGGCTATAAATCTTACATTCCGAACTTGAACTATCAAAAAATATAATAAAATTCAAACAGCAGTAAAAATAATGTCCTTACCATTTCCTTCCTTGTCCTCTCGTCAAGGATTAGGATTAGTTTTCGCTAATTAAACCAAATACCCAAGTACTTGCATGCATAGCTATCAGGATATTTGTAAATAATCCCTACACTAATGACTTTTTGCAAAAACCTTGCGACGGGACCAAGATTCAACAACGACGTATTGGAAGGCTTCCACCAAAGAAAAAACGGCCAGTGTATGAAGTACTGCAAACTCGTTTAAAGGCGCTATGTGAGGAGTATTCAACGGGCGCCAGAGACTTAGAAAATTTTTAACCGCAATAAGTCACAACATAAGAACTATAGAAACCGTATAAATGTATTTTTTCCAGGGGGTATTTTTTCCGGGGGTATTTTTTCCAGGGGGTATTTTTTCCGGGGGTGATTTTCCTAGATTCAGTAATATGGTATCTAAATAACTCCTGTTTAGTTATTAGAAATTCTCGATATGCAAAAACAACTGTATATCACCATTACATTCAAGGAATCCTGTAGCTAAATAGCTAAACTGCTGCACCAATATTGCAGGTTCTGTTCATCACTATTTGTTAAAATATATCAGAAAAACATATAAATAAACTTTATTACACTATGTATATTTTTCATATTTGTATGTTTATGTTCCCGGGGATGCCACGTGTGGAATAATATAAATTAAAAATGTTATGCCTCAAAAACTTTTGGACTTTCAGTGTTGTTCTCAAAGTTTATGTTTTGCACCGCCAAATTTCACTGTACGTAGGTTATACATAAGTTCCTTAGTTGTAAAATTTATAGATACAACAAAAATATGGAATTTTGGAAGCAATTTCTATACTTAAATATACGATTATTTATATTTTTCTATAGCGATGACATCTTTTGAGGCCGCCTTCTGAATTAGCCAATGATAAATATTACATGAAATATTATTGCTATTAAAACGATCGTTTATTATTAGAACAAAAATATTGATTATTAATATATCTACATACATACATATTATATTACTTATAAATTGCAAAAAATTACTATACGTTTAAAAACTTTGACGTAAGCCACCGATTGCTTTTTTTTAACAAGAAACAAAATCCCTAATTGGTTGCTGCGGTTGCGCAGTGTAGTGTTGCCATGACGTCATAGTAGCAGTTTAATAGGTTTGTTTTGTAGGTTGACATTTTACAGGAAAGACCAGCCGCATTCAGAAGCGTAGCGACGGCCGCCAAAATGGCTGCCAATGATAGTAAGGCTCCGCTTCGATTTGTAAAAAGAGTGCAGTTCGGCATACTTAGCCCCGATGAAATAGTAAGTAAAACAATTCTTATGAAATGTACGATACGTTGGTTAAAAAATTGAAGTCTCCAGGAAAGAGGTTTCGACGAAATTATAAGAAAGTTATTATGTCGTACAATCCGTGTTTACATGTATACCTGCTTACATTGTGCAACACATAAATGTTTAACTGATAGTAATTATGGAAGTAACGTTGAACATTTAAAACGATTTACTCGGTTATATTTATCAGTAAGCACTGGAAATACATTTACAACGTTTTCCATACGTTTTTCTACAAAATAACGAAATAGACTTGCATCTGCGCAGAAACCCGCTGATGTCATACGTTGAGTGTAGAAAAAATGCGGGAAATTTAAATAGTCATAATGGGATTTTTAAAATATGGGTTTTAATTAAAAGCAATACTCCAGCTCCTGTTTGTGTTACAAAATTAATTGTAATTGGTTTTAATATGGAATTTGAAATTGATAATAAAAGTATAATGCAAAATATCTTAAGTTTTCTTATATCCTATCCTAATTTGCAGAATTCATTTTATTTTTTAAGCAGTAAATCTAGTTTGATACTTACATTATAAAAACTGAACTACAATTTTCGCCAACCCAAATTTCTATTTAGAAGATACAGATTAATTTTATACATTGATTGAGCTATACACGACTTGTAGTTTTTATTAATACTAATTAGAATGTTGTCCATTTCTATAACATCTGTAAGAGGCATCAGAAACATGATTCTGACTCATCACTTGGAAATACCAGGTACTTCAAAACCACAAAAAACAATGGCGTTTTATCCTGGAGTTGAGTGTATTTTTAATTATAATTATCTTTTACTTTATATGTGTACATCATTTAAAACTATCGATGTAAAGTAAATTCTTGTAAGTATGTAGCTGAAACATATTGAAGTGTAGTTATAAGATAAAATAATTGATTTAGAATAGAAGCAAATTACTTAGACATTTGAAACAACTTTATTTCTCAACATAATCCCCTAAAAGGTTAACACACCATGCATAATGATGATGCAGAACTTGAATGCTTTTAGAAAAATATTTAGTCCTGCACTGCTGCCACCACCTCTTCATCATTCAAAAAATGAGTTCCCCGAAGATGTTCTTTTAATTTGGGGAACAGATGAAAGTCACTTGAGGCCAGATGTGGCCAATATGGGGGTTTCCCTAAAATTTCAAGTTTAGCATTGAGTACAGCAGCGATAGAAAAAGAGCTTTTGTGAGTGGGAACGTTGTATTGGTGGAACAGAACGCCGTGTTTTAATTTTCCATGCCTTTTTTGTTTTATAGAACTCCACGAACTTTTGGTATGGGTTTGGCGTAATAGTCTTCCATTATTGTGTGACCACGTGGTAAATAGTCACCAAGAACTTGCTCAGAATCTTAAACACTTTCCGGCTGATGAAGTCGCACAAAATTTTCGTGGGGGCGGGGAACCGCGATGCCTCTATTGCATACTCTGTTATTTTTACTGCAGGTCAAAGTGATAAACCCAAGTTTCATCTACAGTTACAAATCTTTCCAAAAAAACATCCAAATCCGTGTCCATTAATCTCAAATAGCTCGCAGCAGTGGGAAATCTGGCCCCCTTCTGATTAGGTGACATTTTCGGAATCCATCGCATGCAGCCTGTTTTCAGACGCAATTCCTCTTGCAAAATTTTCTCAATGCCTCCAACGAAAATGTATCAGCAATATATGTATTTGTCCATAATTCTCCGATCACTTAGTACCATATCATGGACCAAATCAATATTTACTTAAGTAACAAAACAACAGTTTTTGGTGGGCCAGTTCTTAATTACTTGATATCATGGGGTAAAAACACTCAGCACATGTCATTATAAATTTCCTGCGGTGATAAACCCTTAAAAAGGTATTTTTTCACAGCTTTTGTCTTGAATTTTTCCAAATATGTAACTTTTATAATCAAGAAGCTTGGCACATATTATTGTCAATAACTGACGTTTCTAGGAAAAAATTATCATTTGTTGGTCAATGCCGTCTATGCTAGGAACAGCAATTGATGAACCATCCTCGTGTTGAATAAAATCAGTACGTAATATTTTTTAGTCTAAATTTTTACCAAATTTTACATCAACTATGAAAGCATAAGAAATTAAAAATTTAGTTATAATCGGAATTACCTAAATGATTAAAACAAGTACATGTCTGATTTCAAATTACTGTAAAGAATCTTAATTATAAAAACATTTTAAAACGTATTCTTAGTTGCAATTTAAAATATAAATAATATGCAGTGGGGCTTGGGTGGCTCAGTGGTAAGACGGCCAAGCTTTGGATGGATGTAATAGTCCGAACGGTTCGAATCACTCCAGGGGTCAGAAAATTTTTCTAATTCCGTGGGTGGTCGGTACTGGATCCCGGCCTACATTTGACATTGGGGATCAAATTAGTGGCAGTCCTCGTATTACGGTTGCTTTAGAGGAGTAACAAGACCATAAACAGAAACATCTATAGACACCAGGCAAGTCAAGCATGGTCTTGCACCAACACGGTAACCCGCAGAGTCGGGCCCTGTTGTGCATAGCACAAACTAGCTTAGCTTTGCCTCACACCGCCTCAACACTGCGCAAGCGGTACAAACGAGGATCACGATTATGATGATGATGATAATATTGCAGTATCATAAAATATTAATTTATTCGTTAGTAATTTCATTATTAAGCTGTTTTTTAATGGGTACCTACAAATACATATGTTGGTCTTTCCTTCTTTACTTCATTTATAATAAGCTTCACAGAATAAATAATTTCAATGATTTAGTAGACATCTTGAGTGTCTGATTGTGTTGTAGAAATTTGGAGTTTATTCTCGAGATATCCACTTACATAATATAAAAATATTGCCCAGGATGTTTAAGGGCTATTGATTTTATTTTTCTGGTTAACATCTATTTGTGGGCTGAATGTATACTGATAATATTTACCATAATAATTTGTAAACATGATTATTATAATGGCAAAAAATGCGGGGAAGGTAAGTATAATAAAAGGTGAAATTTCCTTGAAAAAAAAAGATAAATTTTAAAGTTACAACCATAATAATATTCAATGTAACTATTTCACTAAATTATTCAGATGAGGTTTATT
>JABXWE010028672.1:0-11973 GCA_014611495.1 Limonius californicus
GTACTGTAAAAGATAAGGTGTACCAGCAAAAGTATCAAAACGTTGAAGAACTTAAACAGAAAATTCGGGAAGTACTTCGCACTTTAGATGGTCGACAAGTTCTTAAAGCTACTAACAGTATAAGAAGACGAGCTTTAAAATGCATCCAGCAGAACGGGGGTATTTTTGAACACCTTTTGTAAAAAGTTTCATGTTAATAATTACTTATTAATTATTACTTATTGTTTGTCTGTTTGTAGTTTTTAGAAACTTTTGACCCAGAGTCCGCTTGTGTAGTTGAAATAAAAATAGGCCAACATTTTTAAAAATATTCATTTTTGAAAAAAATTTTACTGATATTTTTTGTGTAAAATTAAACTAACTTTAATTCTGCATAGGAATATACAGGGTGTTCCATTAAAAAAAAGTGTTTTTCTAAATTATCCATGCAACGCGATGTTCAATTGTTTTTCTAGTATCACCGTCGCAATCAGCCCAAAAATATACAATTCTTTCCAATTTAAACTTAGGCTCTATCTCCACTAATACCAAAGTTACCAATGGTGCGCACTTACTTTGGTACAGCCTGTATATATATATATATATATATATATATATATATATGATAAGATTATATGGGTCATTAGTTACCTCGATTAGTAACAAAAAACAACAGTACAAATTGAAGACCAGTTGACGGACCTCATAAACATAAGTGGAAGGATGCATCAAGGAGATATCCTATCTCCCCTAGTGTTCAATGTCTGCTTGGAAGCAATCTTTAACAAAGTCTTAGAGGAAGCGGAAGAAGGGATAGTAGTCGGTAGAGAACGAATAAATATTATGTGCGCCGAGAATACTTATAACTTATAACGCAAAGAACATGCAGAAAATCGTAGATATAGTGGTGCTGTGTAATGCGAACTGTGGACTAAGGGCGAATATATAAAGGCAAAGAACACTCAAACAAGCGGCACATTTATAAAAACAGAAAAGCTCCTATGTAACAAAACCTTCTGTCTAGATCTCAGTGTAAGTGCAGTTAAATGTTATAGCATTCTAAATACTAACTATATGGAGCAAAGAGCTGGACGATTAATAAAGACAAGTAAGTGTAGAATAGAACAGTTACCACTTTTGAAAAGTTAGTCTCCACCAATGAAGTGATACATATAATTATAAAAAAAATTTAAATTGCCGACACTATTTAAAAAATGCGGCTAGTACATTTTGCTCATGTTATAAGGCATGGAAGATATCACATACTGAAGGTAATCATGCAGAGAAAAATCCAAAGCTGTAGAAGTGTAGGAAGGAGAAGAACTTCATAGCTAGAGAACCTGGGAGAATGGTGTATATAGTTGACTACATTCACTTCCAAAATATAGATAACTAGTGGTGAAATGTAGGGGTACTCTTGCGAGCCCCGTATAAAATGTTGCTGAAATTTGGGAGCTCCTTATTAAAATTCTGTTTATTTATTCATTTTCCTAAAAAACAAATAATTTTTAGGAAAAGCGTTCTGTTTAGTAACCTCCCGGCTGTTGAAATGGATTTGAATACAGAAGAAGTTTAACTGTTAATTCAAAAATATCGATTTCCATGGGATTCTACATATTAATCGCATTAACGTCATTTGCGCCTTTTTGTCAAAAACAAAAGAGCGAGCCCATTGTTAAAATTTTCATGGCTCACCACTGATATCCTTAATGGTAGCTTACTTCAGAATTTGAAAAGCACTGTAAGGAATTTATTTTGGCCCGACATAGTCTTACTCCTACTAATGTATAATAAGGATCAAATCAGTATAATACTACTTAATAAAATACTAATAGCTATATGTATTACTTGAATTGGAAGCATAGCTTATGTAGCATATTTAGGGTTGAAAGATGATTTTTCTACATTTAATTATTCTGATTTAACTATAGGGGTTGAGATACTGTCAAAAATTTGTAAACCAACATATAAATTACATAATATTATTAAAACATGTACAAATTAGTTTAGGGTTATAGACTGGAAGGGCAAGCGTAAGAAAATATTAATCGACTTATCGAAAAATCGATACTCCGAATATTTTAAGTAATACTAAAAAATTTGGTTATAATTGCAGAATTAGTAACATTATCATAATGAAGGAACTATTCACATATTTTACAACTCTAATTCATATATCGTGGTATCCAAGGAACCCGTTAGATGCAAACTCGTAGTCAACGACAGTCCTATACAACAGATCAAAAAATCCAACTACGGTCGAGATGGGTTTGGTACAACTGAGCGCCGCCGACTAGGCTCCGCCGACTGGACGCCGCCGACTAGGCGCCGGCCGACTCGGCGCCAAGCCGACTGGGCGCCAAGCCATCTGGACGCTCGCCAACTCGGCGCCAAGCCAACTCTGCTCCAGCCCAAAACTAATAATTAAAATAAAAAAAGAATAAAGCCACACCCTAAGAAAACAATACTAAAATAAATCCAGAGAAAAAAATCCAGGGAAATAAATTCAAAATTTTGAAAGTTGCTGTTCTGCAAAACACTTAACTTCTTTTCGCTTTATTCTATAAATCACATTCTTTTTTCTACTATTTTGCTTAAGTGCTATATTTCTTTTTCTCTACCTCTATTTATGTAATAATTAACACTGTGTAATTTTGACAAACTTTATTTATTAAATTAACAAATTTATATTTAAATTCTTAACCTAAAGTTATTTGTGCGAATAGTGTGGCCAACAGCCCGAATAAAATTTTGTAACTTAACCTAACCTAACCTAACCGCCTGTACTATGAGGCATCATTACGAAATTCTTAGAAATTTGTAAATTGCTTGTTGTAAGCAGAAAGTTTTCTAGCGTTTGTCAAAATAATAATATCCTGCTGAGGATTTATTAAAAATTCATGGTAAAATTTTGTGTTGCGTTATGCCTGGGTATAATTTGGCGCCGAGTTGGGCTGGCGTCCAGTTGGCTTATAGCCCAGTTGACGGCGCCCTGTCAGCGGCGCCAAGTTGGCGGTGCCCAGTTGTCCCTTACCGCTTTATGCCATTACTAACAATTGATTTATATCACGAAAACACTTAACCCTTGGTATTACAATGATACTGATATTACTGATCTGAAATATCACGAATATGTTAAATAGCTAGTCATTGTTGTAGCTACAATTGAAACAAAACTAACTTAATTTAGACAAACCGATCTGCAGTTTGTTTAGAAAAACAATATGATATTTTGATTTAAACACAGTTTTGGCTTCTGCCAATTGCGATAGATATGTTACAAATTTGCAGTGAAGACACGGCTTAGGTATAATTTTTCAACATTAACATACAGTTTCATTTCATCTTCTGGTAGATGTTTGCCGAATACTTCAGTACCAAAACCAATAACAAAATTAGAACTGGTATTTTACCGGAAATATAACATACCAAAAAAATGACGGGGAACAGATAAGTAACAAGGATAATACTACGTCTATCTGTATTTCTTTATACTATAGTACAGTGCTCGAACATTACTATATCGGTACTAGATTTTTTGCATAGTCTGTCACAGAATTGAATTCCAATATCGAAATAAAGACTAATCGGGTCAGGCTGATTTTTGACTTCAGGATTTAGAATGTCGTATTTTCATATTTATTGTGAAAATATCATTAAAATCTCGCCAACCGCTTATTTTGAGTTTTCAAAGCACCAACATTGATTATAACGTCAACTATCAACCTCTATTTATAACACCAGTCGTAATCATAATGCCAAATATCAACCTCTGTTCATAAACCCAACTGTGATCATAACCCCAACTATCAACCGCTGTTCATATGGCCAAATGTGATTATAACGCCAACTATCAACCTCTGTTCATAAAGCAAACTGTGATCATAAGGCCAACTATCAACCTCTGTTCATAAACCCAACTGTGATCATAACCCCAACTATCAACCGCTGTTCATATCGTCAAATGTGATTATAACGCCAACTATCAACCTCGGTTCATAAAGCAAACTGTGATCATAACGCCAACTATCAACCTCTGTTCATAAAGCAAACTGTGATTATAAGGCCAACTATCAACCTAGGTTCATAAAGCCAACTGTGATCATAACCCCAACTATCAACCGCTGTTCATATCGCCAAATGTGATTATAACGCCAACTATCAACCGCTGTTCATATCGCCAAATGTGATTATAACGCCAAATGTCAACTTCTGTTCATAACGCCAACTGTGATCATAAAGCCAATTATGAACATCTAGTCATAACGCTAACTGTGATTATAACGCAACTGATCACAACGCCAATTGCTTGTTTTGAATTTTTATAACGCCAACCATAATAAAGCCTGATACTTTCAAAGCAATATTTTATTTTATTTTTATAAAGCAATGTATGTATTTACGTTTATGTTGTAACTACACGTATACTGGGTGGCCCAGCAGTTAGAGCCAAGTTTATATCGAATCAGCGGATGTTTCTGAAACTTGAGGTGGTTATACAGGAAGTAATTTCAAATTAAATGACATGAAAATCCGGTTTGGTTAAAAATGACATTAAAACTGAATTTTTAGATTTCACACCCTGTAAATTATTACATATTTAGATTCTACGAGTCAAACATAATAAGAGCAAAACGTAAATTTATCATATGGGTGCCTGTGGAATTTTGAAGGCATGTGTATTTTAACACCACAAAACAATAAACTGTCTATGCCAGTGATAGTTGTTGTATTTAACAGTTTCCGAGACGCTGTTTATTGTTACATGTGAATTTACTAATATTTACTTTATTTAGTAATAAAAAAAAAACTAAACAACTAACTGGTTCTTATTCAAGTGAGGTAATCATGTTAATATTATTAAAAGGTTCTCTGTTTTATCAACGGAGGTTGACAGAAGGTTGTTATTTAGTGATATTGTAATATAAATGCCTTTAACATGTGTTGAATTTACTTTTTGTTCATACTATACAAGAGATCCCAATCCGGCTTGCAACCGCAATGCTAAAAACCTCCTCTGGAATTTCTGTCATTCGGTTTCGACGTTAAACTGTAGGTCATCCGTGTTTCTACCTTAGCGCTGAGGAGAAACACGTGGCAGGGAAGAGGCCGATGCCCAACAGTAGGACAGAAAGGCTGTCAATGATGATGAATACATGCGATACAAACGACAAATGTCATTTGCGTTGTAAAACCTTTTTAACCCAGGAAGCTGTCAGTTCAAACTACTCCGAAGGTGTCCAACAGTACCTAAAAAATATTGTTTTCCCAAAAATGCAAATTTTTTCGAATTCTTTTCAAAATAAATGTGAAACTAAAAACTAAATAAAATTTTAACAGATTTGTATGTAACTAATAGTGCTATTTTATCAGTTTCACATTCATTTCGAAAAAGTAATATGCAAACAATTATAATTTTTGAAAAACAATATTTTTTAGTTAGTTTTTGTCACCTTCCGAGTAGTTAGAACAAGTTACAGCCTTCTGAGTTAAAAATTATTGAGAAAAAATAAATTTTATTTAAATGACATTAGACGTTTGTCGCAAGCATTTTGACCCGTACAATCCAAATATGTAGTAATTTACAGGGTGTTCCATTTAAGAAGTCAGTATTTCTTTGTCATTTTCAACCAAACCGGAAATCGGCCAAATTTTATTCTTATGTCACTTCGTTCTAAATTTCCTTTGGCATAACCACCCCATATTTCAGAAAAATTCGTTCAATCATTCTGAAATTTGGCGGTACCTGCTGGGCCACGCGGTATACGTGTAGTTACAACATAAATGAAAATACATTGCTATGTAAAAACAAAATAAACTATTGTTTTAAAAGTGTTAGTATTTACAGGTGGCGTTATGGAAACTCAAAAGAAACAATTGGGGTTGTGATCAGTTGACAATGTGATTAGTTGGCGTTATGATCACGGTTGGTGTTACGAACACAGGTTGACAGTTGGTGTTACGGATGAGTTTGCGTTCTAATCAGGCCTCGAAAATACAAGTTCTCTTGTACCTTATTTTGGGATTTGTATTAGAAATCATACGTACGTAGCTTAAAAAACTGCGATCTGTAGTATAATCCCAAGCGTAATGTTGCTGTGAAATAAATTAGGTATCATCAGAAATTTCACGTAAGTAATGTAACTAGCGAACTTGTTTTTACGCAAACTTGTATTATATTCAGGAATACTATCGGGTCACTACTTCGTGATTGAGAATTAAATGCAATATTGTTTAAATAATTTTCATCAAGTAAGTAAGTAAAATAAAGAAACATCAACTAACTCTCGTCTATGTGTTAAATGTGGGATAACTCAAATTTACAAATATGATGATCGAAATTTTAACTATAAGTTCAACTGAATCAAATATAGTTATTGAGATTTATAAATGATACGACTTATAGTTTTTCTTCTATTGTATAAAAAGAAAGAAATGTCTTTGCATAATATTAAACATTATATGTGATTTTTCATACTTATGTACTTCAGTACTTGATTCACTCCGTAAATACTAGGGAAATCCCTTTCGAAATTCGGTTATGCTAGTTCAGGCGATTTTGCACGACATACCTAGTGTGGTAATAAACCGTGTAAGCATGTGTTTAGTTTCATAAGTTAAAACTTTTACAATTTCCTTTAAAACATGGAACGGAAACTACGAATAAATTAAACAACTACGAGCTTAAAAACTAGAGCAAAATGATTGACTTTGTGGTAAATCCTTTCGACCAAAGCAGGCAGTTCTCAATGCATTATCAGAAGGAATCAGCGAAACTAAATTTGGCTGTTGGAGCCCTAAGCCTCCGTTAGTCATTTTTTAAAACATTCGTTACGCAGATATCGCCCAACCCGTGACGTTTTCATCCTAAAGATTGCCTCAATAAATCTGACAAATATTCGAGATTAGAAATATAAAAGATGGGGAAGGACACAGAAACGCAAAAACCTTTCCTATAGGATTACCCTTAAAAAATTTCCCAACTGAGTTAGCTCTGTTCCGCAATATACGTAAGTGGCAAAAACTTTGCGCTCACACTTGTTAATCGAATGTTCCAGTCAATGTAGTTGAGATATAACTCTTGAGAATATTTGCAAATGGGTCGCCATCGCACAGCAATGAAATGATATTAACTTTAATTAGTATTAAGATTACGATTAAAACCATTAACAGATCTTTGGTAATTATAATAGAAACTTCAGCATCTTCCAAATATAACTTGGGGCAGATAATCAACTACAATGAGTCATTTACACGTATACTATTTTATATATCTTAATGGCATAGAAAAGAACGCAAATCAACCAAAAATGACCTTATAAATGTACCTCTGATTAAGAATATTAACCCTCTATTGCATGAATTTTTTTTTTATTATAATTTTTTTTCTGCTGTTGTGTATGTACCAGTAAGAAGCCACAAAACTATTAAACAAAAAATTGGAAGTCATTTTCGACAGTAATTGTTTAAATAATTAATCGTTCCCGGTTGGGGACGTTGTGCATTTGGGCAGTAAATGTTGAACACTGGCAATGATTATTAGTGAAAACCAAGTAAGTCAAAACAATCTTTATTTCTAGAAAATAATAATATATAAAAGATAGAACTTACTAATAAGCTTTACTACAAATGAAATTCTCTGTAACAGTTCTTGTTGCTATATAAACAAAGATGCACTTTGCACTTTTCACACATTATTCTGCTTTTTCCTGTGCATTTTTTATTTTTGCAACGCTGCCTGTCATGAGTATGAATAGGGAAGTGCCCTTGGGTATCCTTTTGTATTTCATAATTTGGGATGGGTTCTTTTCGGTTCCGTTTTTTTGGGGGTCCTTCAGAATTTGAAGGACGTCCCCGTTTTCGTGGTTGTGGTGTTCTCAAATTGCATAGTGCCACAGCAACTTCTGTTTTAAAAGCTAATAAACTTAGACGAACACTGCTCTCGTCGATATCACTTACTTGATTAGAAATCCTTCGATATAATAACCAGCTGTTGCATACTACTAAATCTATTATGTGAAAAAAAATTCTGTGGTACCATTTCTTGCTGCGGATGTGGATAGGGTATAACCCTATTAGGGAGTCTAATAAATCTACACCCCCCATGTGTTTATTATATACTTTCACTATATCGGGGCAGGGTATGTTTTTCTTCGTATTTTCTGATTTGAAGAAGCGTTTGACTTGGTGAAATGGATGTGCTCCAGCAAAAGTTGAAACAAGCGATACCACCTTGTTATCATACCACTGAATGGCATTTATATTGGTACCGTCATAATTTGTAATATTCTGAATAACGGTTCCTCTACCACTTTTTTTGATTTCTTTTTCAGGAGGCATTTGATAATCAGTTATACGATTTGGCCTAATAGTGGCAACTGACTGGATCCCTCTTTTCTCCAGATATGCTAACAGTTTGAGGCTGGAGAAGTAGTTATCGTAAAACAGCTTATGGTTTTTTTTATCTGGTATCGTTTTGCTGAGCCTTACAATTACGTTGCTAGCAGCTCCTAAATCGGGAGAGTTATCTTCGACTTTTCCTGAAAATATTTCAAAGTCATAACTAAATCCACTAACTCCCGAGAGAATCCACATCTTATATCCCCACTTATGGGGTTTTTTGGGATTGTAGGTCTTGAGAGAAATTCGCCCTTTAAAAGGTATCACCTGCTCATCTGCTGACAAACTTTCTTCTAAAGGGATGGTTTTACAGACAGAACGTAGATGGTCTAATACTGGACTTATTTTATCCAGTTTATTTTGAAGGGTCCCGTTGTCGTTAAAATGTATGAAATATTTCAACTTCTGAAATCTGTTAACTGACATTACATCAGCAACTTGAGGCGTATACGTAGCAGCAGCCCAATATCTTCTTGTGGTGGATTGCTTGATCAAAGACATCCATAATAAAATGCCTATAAAATTACGCATTTCAGTTACTGACGTGTTTATTGGCTTGTCTGGAGTTTTCTGTGCACTGTATAACGTTGTCATATCCACAACCTTTTGCAAAAAATTATCAGTAAAAAAGTAGTTGAATATTTGAATTGGAGTTGTAAGATTAGTTACATTTTCAGGTAAGAAAGAATTTCCAACAAATTTCACACTGTCGTATTCTGTTACCGTATCTCTTTTCTTCCAGATAATTTTAGGTTTATCTGATTTTTTTTTCTTGCGCTGAATTAGTGCAGATAAGGGCAGTTCGTCTTCGCTAGAGTAAGATGAATCTGAAGCCTCTAATAATTTTGTTGGCATGGGAGTTTCATTTTCGATATCTGACTGCAACATTGAGTCTTCGCTATCCGAAGGAACATTTCGAACTAATATATTTGGTACTTTAGTACCGTAAAACATTCTTGTATTCATTATACGATTATCTGAAAATAAGGTAAAACATGCATTATACCACAGTTATATACACGATGGACCCATTCGGGAACACATAAACAAACAACAAATTCAACCTGTATAAATACTCGTAGCACAATAATAGCTTGGTTATCCAATAAATATAACTGAAAGATAACAAATAAAAAATTATAAACAAATACTTACAATTTATAGCCGGTTTAAACAAATTCTAAAAAGTTGTCGTCTAACCTCACATAATACATTCAACTTACGTCCAAAAAGTTACTAACTTCGAAACAACTACACGTCGTTGCTTAACGAATGTCGACGTAAAAACACGAATAGACGTTCCTTAATGGGACCAACATGCAGATATGCACCTAAACCTAATACGTTTTCAAGGGAGTACCTTAAAACATAGAGTTCCCATTTGGGCACATAGTGCAATAGAGGGTTAATATATTTAACAAACTAAGTTAAAAATTAAATTTCTTTGAACTTCTCTCTTCATCGAGCTGTTAAATAACACTAAAAATAGGAGCAAATACACTTATTAATTACTCCTGGCAGTTTAAAATGGAGATTCTCCATAGAACAAGCTGAACTTAAGAATTGAAGCAAACTTAATGTTCGCAACTCTGCATTAGAGCCCATAATTTGGCAAGTTAAGCTCATTAAACTGCTTTTCAGATTCACGTAGTGAAGTACCTCGAACAAAAAAAGTTCGCCTTTTCAATATAGCTTGCAGTGCAATAAACAATATCAATATCCGCATTTAAAGCTTTCCACAAACGGAAACTGAAGTTGATTGGCTATTGTCCACAGGGAGCGCTCTGCGAATTCAGTTCAGGTATGGGAAACGGACTAGCAATTCGATTGCATGGAAGATCGTCTTTAAACAAAACTGATTAACAACATTTTCACTTTTAGAAATTAAATAGCAAGCCTGCTAATTGTGTCTCGTATTGTGTATATTAATTATAAGCGTCCCAAATTTGTTAATAATCAAAATGTTAAACTGTTATGGTCAGTCATTACCACAGTTTTCCTGAAATAGCAATCTATATTTTGTTTTGCATATATTTTTGGCTTACTGCATACATACTATTTAAATGGTTGAAAATCGGAACACGTCACTAAATATCTTTATTGGCACTTTGAAATTATAATATTGACTATTCGAAACAGTTCAAATGGTGTGTAACTTGATGTTGAAAGGTCGCTTAAAATGCCTATCGACATTATGTATAGTAAATATTCTGATGTTTGTTTTATCGTACTACAGTAAGAGTACGGAGAAGCCTTACAATAAAAATTATTAAAAATTAATTAAAAAAGTATGTCTCAGGACGATACCGATCCATTTTCTTCTAAAACCTTTCATTTTTAGTAGGCTTTACAAAATTTCCATTAAAAATTTCTACGCAGATGATGTCGACATCAACAAAACATTCAATTAATCCATAACAATCCTATACATTATTTAGTAAGTTTTTGCATTTTTATCAATAATGAAACTGAGCTGACATCTCCATTCAATGTTAAACGCGCTGTATTATTAACACGACGGACATAATTAATTAAAGGGAAAACGAAAACGGAATTGTCAGATAAACTCATCGGATTTTAGAAAATACCAAGGGTTATCTCCATTCAAGCAAACGATTAAACGACTAGTTACAGTAATTACATCCCCAATTTTTTTCGTGCTTATAATTTTAAGAACTACTCAAACAATTTAAAAAATATAAGTTAGTCAGTTTTTGGAAAGCCATAGTATACAGTGTGTCCCAGATTGAGTAGTTGTGCAGTTTTAAGTGCCGATTCAGATTCTGCTGAGAAAAATTTTAATTTCCGAATTTAAATTATTCCAAAAGAACTGAAAGTCGGTATTTTCGTAACAGTCAAATATTTCCATAATAAGAAAAGATATGAATCAATGATTCATGTAAAAGTAATTTGATTTGATTAGGCACACTTATAAATTATGTCAAAATAAAATCCAAGATTGCTGTTTCCGGGGTCGCAACTTTCTAATATTAAATATTAAGTATTGGATTTTATATGGATAAATAAATTTTTTATTCTTTTCAATGATGTATCACAACCTATGTCTCAATAGAAAATTGTTATAATTTTAAACCAAGTACGAATGGAACGGAATCTGAATCGGCACTCAAAACTGTATAACTTTACGAATTTAAACCACCCTCTTCTATATTTAATAATAAGAGAAATACCCATGGTAGCCTATTCTGTATAAATGTCATTTCGGAATTCGTAGTAATATCTCTACAGCAACTACTACTAAAAAAATAATATGTAAAAATTATTCAATGATATTCAGTTTATGGACAGTATATTATATGACTTTGAAATGTATACATTTGTATGATGGACGTTTAGATATATTAATAATAAAGATTAAATATTAATATTAATTTTAATAATAACGTAGCAACGAAGCCCCTAGCAACTATTACAAAAACAATTTCGCAACCGGCTACAACCACTGTTACATACTAGGAGGCATGTAATATAATATACTTTACCATTAAACTGAGTAATATTTGCAGTTTGATCAAAAATAAATAACTGCTTTAGTTGAGTGTTTCTGTTTCAACATATATGGAAATACAGTTC
>JABXWE010028674.1:0-14101 GCA_014611495.1 Limonius californicus
AGATCCAAATATCAACAGGCATCCGACAAGGAGATAGTCTTAGTCCGTTGCTGTTCAATATAATCATGGACCGAATCATCAACAGTGTAAACCAAATCAACGCATGTTACAGAATGGGAAACCGCTCTCTCAAAATATTATGTTACGCAGACGATGCTGTACTTACAGCAGAGAATGAAGACGACCTACAGCGTCTCCTATACGAATTTAAAATAAACGCAGAAAAATTTAATATGTGCATTTCCTACGAAAAATCCCAATCAATGGTTATTTCAAAAGACCCCATTAGGTGCAAGCTGGATGACAATATAATACAACAAGTATCAAGATTCAACTATCTAGGAGTAACCATATCAAGCGATCGATATGTCACAGAAGAAGTTCGGACACAAGCCAATAAAGCAGCAAAAATTGGCGGATGCCTCAGAGAAACCATCTGGACTAACAAAACCATGAGTAATGAAAGCAAAATACGAATTTATAAGACATGCGTGAGCCCGATACTCACGTACGCCGCTGAAACCAGGGCAGAAACATCAGCTACTAAAAGAATAACGAGAACAGCCGAAATGAAAATCTAAGATCTATTAAGGGAGTCACACTTAGAGACAGGATAAGGAGTGAACAAATAAGAGAAGAACTAGGAATACAAGATGTGGTAAGATGGGCGAGGATACGAAGAAGGCTTTGGCGAGACCATGTGGAGAGAATGCCTGAGGAACGATTAGCCAAATGGGCCGAAACACAAAGACCTAATACCCGAAGACCATTGGGCAGACCTCCAAAACGTTGGAAGGATAGCTAGACGTCAGCATCACAAGAGGCATACCAACAATAATTAACAGAAAACACAGGACACAGTCCTATTTGAAAGAAGAAGAAGAAGAAGATTATTAGAACAAAATATTAGACGTATATGAGAGAATATTGAAAGTAATATCCTTCAAAACATTATCAGGTGGGTCTTTTATTTTTTGACAGCTTCCGTGATTTCCATAATTTCTAACTGATTCATTCGTAAACCTTTCTCACAAAAAATGTAAAATTTGAATGTCCATATTCATGTTCGTATTATGACCTTCAGAATAATTTTTTCAATATGTTTCATTTAGAAGTTTAAGTTTGTTTTTTTTTGTAATTTTTGTAGTCTGAAGATGGATTAGAGATAATCCGAAAACGTTTACACTATTTTCTAAGATCATATATTAAATTTTGTGGGAATCGACATTGGATTTATTATATTTTATCTTAACAATTGTTGTTTAAGAAAGTAAATGCTAAACAAGAAGTAGCAACTCGTGCTAGTTTCCGCGTGGCTCATTCAATAGCGAAACATGGGAAACCATTTACTGACGGCGAATTAATTAAAGATTGCATGATTGCAGCAGCAGAAGAAATGTGTCCAGAAAAAGCTAATTTATTTAAAATCATCAGTTTGTCAGCAAACACTGTGGCTCGAAGAGTAGATGATATTGCAGAAAATGTATTAATGCAATTGTCTGGCAAAAATCGACACTTAGAGTGGCTCTCCTTGGCCCTGGATGAGTCAGATGTTTCAGATACTGCTGAGGTGTTACTTTTTATTCGAGGGATAGATATAAATTATGAAGTGTATTAAGAGTTTCCTGGCGTTCATATCATTCACGGCACGACCACTGGGCAAGATATTTTTGAAGGAGATGAAAATGCTGTTCAGAAAAACAATCTTCAATGGAAAAACTTGGAGTGTATCACTACTGATGGTGGCAAAAACATGTGTGGAAAAATAAAAGTGTCATTGCTCTCGTACCAAAGGCCGTAGAAAATGCTTGGATATGTCAGAA
The DNA here is from genome assembly GCA_014611495.1 of Limonius californicus. Lineage (NCBI taxonomy): Eukaryota > Metazoa > Arthropoda > Insecta > Coleoptera > Elateridae > Limonius > Limonius californicus. Next base: position 1,824 of record JABXWE010028674.1, read on the forward strand.
GTTTTAAAGCCAGTCATGTCAGATGTCAATTATATCAGATCAATGTCAGATGTCAATTATATCAGATCACATGCGCAAGTTTCTTGAAGAGATTGGAGAAAATCACTTACCATATTATACTGCAGTACGCTGATTTAGCTGCGGAAAAGTTCTACCGCGATTTTTTGAGCTCCGAGCAATAATCGAAATTTTCTTGAATGAAAGGAATCGTCCTCTGGCTGAGTTACAAAACAATGAGTGGTTATGGAAGTTATCATTTCATACAGATTTAACTAAACATATAAATGACCTTAATTTAAAATTGCAAGGAGAAAACCAGCTTCTGCCTGATTTATACAATCATATTAAGTCCTTCCGACATAAAATTGTTTTGTTTCAATATCAATTGAACAAAAAATGTTTCACGCATTTTAGTACATGCCAAACATTCAGTAAGCAAACTGAGACTCTATTTCTGGTAGATTTCGCAATTGATGCTTTGGGTGCTTTAAAAATAAATTTTGAGTCTCGTTTTTCAGATTTTGATCAATTGCAAACGATATCAAGATTTTTCAAACTCCTTTTAATGCCGATATAGAAACCCTTGCCCCAGAACGTCAAATGGGAAATGATTGATTTGCAGTGTAGCGATATTTTTAAAGAAAAATATTTAGTCATCATTGCTGGAATTTTACAAGAGTCTTCCACTCGCACAGTTTGATCAGTTGCAGTTGGTGGTGCTCGCGGGCCGTAGGTTGGAGACCCCTGTGCCGAACCATAAGCTGCACATTTTAAAAATATTCTTGATTGTACAGGGTACTACATAAAAAAATGGCAGACCAAACATATTTTTAAAGGTATTAATGTATATGTTTTTACCTTTCTTAATTCCTCATCAATTGCGAATTGGATTAAAATACGGTTGTGAGATCTAACTTTGAAAGTTCCTGTGTTATTCAATTATTTAGGCAAATATATAAAAAAATGTGTTGCTGTGTTCTCTTGCAATGAAAGAAGATAATTCAAATTCACTGAAAATATTTATTAGTTCGTAGTTTACAAAATTAATAAAATATTTAGATATTCTTATCATTAAAGCACAGTTGTCTTCTCGTTCTGTTGGGCCACCCTTAATCTTGCACTCCCTTCTTGTAGGTGGACGGTGATAAACAAGAAAAAGATAGTAGTTCAGTTCAAGTTGCTGTTCGAATAAGGCCCCTAATTGAAAGTGAGATATCCAGAGGTTGTAGAGATATCCTAGAAGTCTTCCCGGCATTACAACAAATTCGCATCAAAGATACTGATAAAGCCTTTACTTATAACTATGTATGTGATAGCCAAACATCACAAGAAAGTTTCTACAATATGTGCATCAAACACATCATTGTCAACTTATTTGAAGGCTACAATATGACTATCCTTGCATACGGGCAGACAGGTTCAGGAAAAACCCATTCCATGGGGACCATCTACAGTGGGCCTAGCGAAATGGGTATAATACCTCGAGCAGTGAATGATATTTTAACTTTGTAAATGATAATTCTGCTTATGACTTCACCGTTACTGTATCATTTATGGAGTCAAGAAATATTGTACGACCTGCTCTCCCAAAAACTGAAAGACCAGTGCATTCTCAAATCTCTTGGTTTTCTAGTGTGTCATCTTTGGATAGTCTGCAAAATCATACAACAAATAATTACTTTACAAATAACAATAAAAGGAAAATAAAATAATTGCATATTGTTACTAATAAAAGAAAATCTTGCGAATTCAAGATTACTAAGAGTAAAACTGAGATTAACGACAACAGAAACATGGACAATAATAGTGGCATATGGAGTAAACGACAATGCTGCAAAGGTTTTTGGGAGAACTTACAAAAAGGAATAGACGCAAGCACATCAAAAATTATAATACTAGGCAGGGTCTATTTTTCCAATAGGCCCGTGCCTAGGGCCCCTGAGTCAAGGGGGGCCCATGCTCGACCCAACTGTGACTGCTTAAAACAACAGTTTATTTATATTTAAAAATTATTTGATAAATTTAGCGACCATTTATTATTTATTATTATTATTACGATCCAAAATCCAAATTCAACTACCAGAATACGGTAAAGAAAAAAAGGTTTTGAAGAAAGTTCTTCTGAGGAAATTGGTTTTGTGGGGCATGAAAACTTTAAAATAAACTTTTTTTTGTAATTTGTGACAAATTAGTCACGGAGTTAAAAAGAAGGCAAGAATGTTACAATTCTGTTAATGATGTTTTCAATATATTTTTTGTGGATAATTCCAAAGGGAATTTCAAAACAAGTCTTAAAAATATTGAACAATGTTACAATCAGGATATTGATGTAAATCACCTAGAAAATGAATTAATGCAATTTACGGAAATATGTAAATCTAGCAATATTGTTCAAAATGCTGAAAAAATATTAGAGTTTTTAATCGAAACTAACACTGTCTCAACATTTTCCAATGTTGAAATATTACTTCGGATATATTTGTCAATACCAATAAGTAACGCGTCAGATGAACGATCATTTTCCACTCTAAAAAGGGTAAAATCATATCTTAGAAACTCTTTATCATCTTTAGCTCTTCTTAACGTGGAAAATGAGGTACTAGAAAACATAGATTCTACTGAAATAATAAACCAATTTGCGCAAATAAAAATGGGCAAAAGAAAAATTTAAATATTTTAATTTAATGCGTTTTAGGCTAGTAAGAATGTTGGTTTTGTATTTTTTTTTCTCTATTAAGACATTGTGTTCTATGTCGATCTATTATTTTATTTATTTTGTGTTATATCTATTTCATGTTGACAAAATGATATAAATGTTGGTTTTTGACAGTACTACTTATTGGTATTGTTTTTTGTTCTATTTCTGACACCGAGTTTTTCGCCTGCGCCGCTATTAATGCTTTCCTAATGCTTTCCTACGTGGGGCCCCAGAAGGTATATGAGCCTAGGGCCCACTAAAACCAAAAATAGGCACTGATACTAGGAGATTTAAACGGAAGAGTTGGTAACAACAATGAAGGCATTGAGAGATATCTAGGGACACATGGAGAAGCAACGAGAAATGATAATGGAAACAGAATGTTCGAACTATGCATAGAAAATGAGTTAGTAGTTACAAATTCCAAATTCCAACATAAGGAAATACACAAATACACATGTGAAGTGAAATTAAGGTAAGAGAAATCTAGTATCGATTACTTTCTGGTACGGCAAGAGGATATGAGGCAAATAGAAGATGTGATTGTGAGAAGAGGACCTGACATAGGAAGCGACCACTACTTGCTAAAAATGATTATGAAGATAGAAAAAGAGACACCAAAAGAGAAAAGAGAAAGGTAATAAAGAAAAGTATTAGAGCGTAGATTCAAAGAGGAAGAAACGAGGAAGAAGTATCAGGAAACAATAGAAAGGAAGCTAAGTAAAGGATTAGAAGAAAAAGACGTGGAGAAAAATTGGAACTATCTAAAATAAAGCATATTAGAAGCAGCAGAAGAAAGCTGTGGGATAACAAAAGTGAGCAATCAGGATACTAAGAAAACGGCATGGTGGACAGAGGAAATAAAAGTAAAAGTGAAGCAGAAGAAAGAAAACTGGAGCAAATATCTACAACCAAAACAGAAAGAAGATTATGATAAATACAAGGACAAAAGAAAGGAAGTTAAAGGTGAGGTAAAGAAAGCAAAACAGGAAGAATGGGTAAAATTTTGAGAAAAAATGAAGGACAAATATAGAGAAAACCAAAAACTGTTCTATAGCACTTTAAAGCAATTGAGACAAAAAAGAACCAATCCCTTGAAAAACATCAGAAATGAACAAGGGGAAATAGTGATGAAGGAAGAAGACATCATGGAACGATGGAGGAGACATTTTGAAGAGGTATTGGAAGACAGTGACGAAGAAAAAGAAGAGAGTGATAACGAAACCGAACAAAACGGAATGAAAGCAAATGAAGGTATAGATACCGAGATTATATTAGAGATGGAACTGGAAGAGGCAATAAAAAAGATATAATTAGGTACAGCAGCCGGAAAAGATAAGATCTCATCGGCAATGATAAAGTATATAGGAGAAGTAGGAAAAGGAAAAATCTTAACTTTAATGAATGACATAGTCAAATCAGAAAAAGCACCAAAAGAATGGCAAACGGGTGTAATAGTGCCTCTATACAAAAAGGACGATAGCAGGGAATGCAACAACTATAACGGTATTACATTATTAAGCATAGTAAGCAAAGTATGGGCCAGAATCTGGGAAACACGACTCAAAAATAAGTTAGAATAGTCAGTGTGAATTTAGAAAAGGAAGAGGGGCGCAGGACAACATATTTATACTCAGACAAATGGCAGAGCAAGCAATAAATAAGGGAAGAGAGGTCCATATGTGTTTTATAGACTTATGTAAGGCCTTCGACAGGATTAGAAGAAAAGACATATGGAAGACGTTAGAGAATAGAGGTATAAATACAACAGAAATAGACATGGTCAGGAGTTTGTACAACAAAACAACAAATATAGTAAGAACCAGAAATGAGGAATCAACGGAATTTGTAACAACAAGAGCTTTAAGACAAGGATATGTGCTGAGCCCGTTATTATTCGCACTAATTTTGGACGATGTAGTCAAGGAATGTAAAAAGGTAACGAGGAAATATAAAATAGGAAGACGAAGAATGGAAATGGTACAAATATCAGTTACTCTATGCGGATGACTTGGTAATTTTAGCAGAATCAGAAAAAGAGCTTCAATATAATGTAGACACACACATCAGGGAAATGCAGAAAGTAAACATGAGAATTAATGTAGAGAAGGCAAAGACAATGATCGTGGGACCAACAGAAAGGAAACATGAAATAACAATAGGAGGAAAGAAAGTAGAACAAGTTACTAACTTTAAATATTTAGGGTCATGCATTAGCAGTAACGGAAAAATGGATGAGGAAATAAACGAACGCACAGCCACAGGCGGAAAAATCGTTAATGCAATCAAAACTAGCTTCCTGGGTAAAGCAGAAATATCAAAAGATACAAGAATGGAAGTGGTGAAGAAACTAGTATACCCTGCGCTGGTGTACGGAAGCGAATCTTGGCCAATCACAGACAAACAAAAGAAGAGAATCACAAGCACAGAAATGAGATTTTGGAGGAAAATAGAAGGAAAAACCAAACTGGATAAAATTAGAAATACAACTTAAAGGGAACAACTGAAAGTGAAAGCGGTAAATGAAGTTGTAGCAGAAAGACAGTTAGGTTTGTTGGGGCATATGTACAGAATGGGTGAGAATAGAATGGTAAAACAAATACTAGAGGCAAGACCGGAAGGGAAAACCGAGTAGGAAGACCAAGAAAGACATGGATTGGAGGTGTAAGAATAGCAGCAGAAGAAAAAGGAATAAACTGGAACACAGTGAGACAAACAGCACAAGATAGGAATGAGTGGAAGAAGGGGTGCCGGAAAAACGAAAATGGGGAAGGATGACAACCGACCGACACCAAGCCTTACACCGTCAAGGTAGAAAGGCTAAGGATTATGTATGTATGTATGTACTAATAAAATGTACTTACACATACAAACAAACTCCTGATAAAAAAAAGGAATTCACTGGAAAAAGGTCCAAATTGGATATCAAAGAAAGCAGCGAAAGTGCATTTTAGTAGTATAACTAAGCAGAAGTCTTAGTGAAAATAAAACAATACAACAAATACAAAGTGAAAAGGGGCAGGAAATCAGCTGAATGGAAACAATTCCAAAGGCAGAGACTGGAGACAACAGAGATTTACACAAGGGAACTAAAAATCAATTTTAAGTTAATATACCCAGCAAATAAGTATTTATTGTACATATATTGCAATTCAATTAAAAATTCCAGCTCTAAAGCAGTAAAATAGAATTTATCAGTAATATTAAATTTAAAAAACATACCTTCGCTGATTAATTTTAGATGCAACTGTTGTACCAGTTTATTTAACCTGTTGATTTCAGCACCGTTCATGCCTTGGTTGATTATTATCGGCTTATTTTTATCTTTCGGGCCCTATCTGCATAGTGTAAAGTTGAAATGGTGTCTTCTAGATTGCATTCTGTAATGCTGTTGCCACCCAAAGAATCTGGAAAGTAATAAAAATAATTTAGGAACATTATTTAAGTGAGTGTAATCAATTATTCTCTAGTAAAGGGCTTCACACATTTTTTGCATTTTTTTGCGATAATACCCTGTACCTTTCCAAAATATTAATTTGAACTAATCTTAATTCTGCTACAGTTATTATTCGCAAAGTTCGAGTTTTTCTCTGAATTAGAGCATTCAAATCAACCGTTGTATGTTAGTATTTACATTTACCAGCTGAGTGGTGCCTCACAGCACATTCATGCTGCATAAGCGATAGTACTTACGGAAATGATAATGTAGTAATGAAAACACTTGAAAATAACAGCAGCGTACCTACTAATTGTTTTTTTTTTATTTAACCGTGAGTACTACTCCAGGCAGGCAAAATTCATAATCAGAGTGTACAATAAGCCAAGAACTTCAGTGCAAACAGATGCTTGGAAATCCGCGTCCTAGATCTCGCCCAATCAAAACAAACAAACAAACGAAAAATAAAAGTATGCATAACTCTGTTGGTTTTAGAAGTTAATAAATAAAAATAGCATCAAATTGTAAAAAAAGAATAGAAAAGCTTCAAATAATGACCAATATTAATGTTACATTTAAACAATAAAACGTACATGTATTTCAAAAATTTTTTTCTCTGAGTATGAAGCCCTATAGAGTGGTATCTCCAAAGCATCGAAGGTATTTTTATGTTTCCATAAATTCCTGTGCGTAAAAAAAGATTTTGCCATTTCAAAGTCTAGAAAATTACAAATAAAATACAACGATGGATTGCTTGAACAATCAAAACAATAAAATGAATTTACCGTTTAAAATGAAAACGTGCCATTTAACAAAAACAACAAGCTTTAAAAAAATAATTTGCCATGATCTTTTATTCACACAGTAAAATTTTCAGGAAGATATCTATAACATCTTTGTACGAATTACTAGAACAGCATTACTACAAACACCCTGTATGGAATATGCTCACCTTTTAGCGTCATTGTAAGATTACTGTCTCAGGAACTTATACAGCCGTTTTGTTTCTCATCACCCAAAACTAAAATTACATTGTCCAGTGCAAGAAGCCCCTTATTCATATTGACACCTTCTCGAATAGTCGCAAAAGTTGCTTCTGCTTTTTTTGTTCTTTGTGAGCCAGTCAGATTTACCAAGTGAAATTTACTGATCGATTTGGGTTGCTGCAAGTAAAAACTATGATAAATTACTAATATTCTAAGTAATTAAAAATTAGGACATAGAAAAAGTTTACTTCAATACACACCCTATTGCACTAGTCGTTTTTGGGGAAACAGATCGCACGGTACTTCTTAAAACAACTCCATAAATAACACGGTGACGGTGAAGTCATATGCAAGATCATCATTTACGTAGTTGAGAAAATCATTCATTGCTCGTGGTATTGTACCTATTTCACCATGCTCAATGTAATTGGTTCCTATAGAAGGGGTTTTTTCCACAGCCTGTTTGAACATATGCAAGGATAGTCCTATTATAGCTTTTAAATAAATTATCAATCATGTGCTTGATGCACATGTTGTAGAAGCTTTCTTATGTTTGACCATCACATGCATAGTTGCAGATAAAGCCTTTATCTGTGTCTCTAACACGAATTTGTTGTAATGTTGGGAAAACTTCGAAGATATCCCTTCAACCTCTGGATATCTCACTATCAATTAGGGGCCTTATTCGGACAGCTACTTGAACCAAACTATTATTTTTTTCTCGTTTATCTCAATCCATCTATCTACAAGAAGTAAGGTGCAAGTTTAGCAAAAAGATTAAATTTAGAAAAAAATGTGACATGTGCAAAATGTGAATCTAACTTACTATTTATATAATATCATTATCAATAAATAAAACTATAAAGTTAACAAATTAAAAGAATAAAAAATATAGACACATTCAAATGCACGCAGAAATATGAAAGTTTTAATATTTAAAACGCTTACTTTAACAGAACACATCAGGTAGGTAACTAAAACACAAACCAGGGATCATACACCGACATACACTAAACACAAAATCACAGATCATTGCAGTCACATAACTAAAACTGAACTGAATTCTGGAAATTTAAATAGAATCGTTTTACGTTTTATGAGCGGGAGATAAAAATCATGCTATTATGACGCATGCGCAGTCATAGGTTCATGTATGGTGTGATTGTAAATGACTGAGACTAGTTTGAATTTACCGCTATAAGAAATTATTTATTATTTATTAAATGCAACGAAATTGATGGATACATAGGTGGAACTAAAACACAAGAAGCGTGGAAAACTATTAGAAATATGAAACAGAACCATCAAAGTCGAACGAATATTCAACTTATACCAATGCGAGACTGGCAAGAATATAATGAGAAAACGTTAAACGAAGAAAGAGGGAAATATAAAAAAATAGAAGAGAATGAAAGAAGACGAAACAATGAACAAGAAATTACAGCCAGAATTACAAAGAAGGAAATCCAAAATGCACTAAAGGGCATGAAAAATGGAAAATCCCCGAGTCCAGGAGGTATTCCGATTGAACTAATAAAAAATGCCCCAGAACAACTTATAGAAATATTGTTACAAATATTCAATAAATGTCTTATAGAGGGCGACAAAACGCCACGGGAATGGAAGATGGCTTACATCACCTCAATATACAAAAAGGGAAAAAAGGACGAATGTAATAGCTACAGAGGCATTAGTGTATTATCTTCAATCGGAAGACTGTATGAAAAAATAATTAAAGCAAGAATAGAAAATGAGATTGTGATAGGGGAGGAACAAAGCGGTTTTACCGCAGGAAGGTCATGCACAGACAACATATTCTCGCTACGTCAACTCATAGAAAAAAGGAAAACACGCGGAAGAGAGACTCATGTAGTGTTTGTAGATTTAGAAAAGGCATATGACACCGTTCCCCGTTCAAAACTGTTCCAAGTATTGGAAGATGCGAATATAAATGAAAACTATATTAGAACTATTAGAGACTTATACCATGAGCAAGAGAGTAGAGTAAAAATCGGAAACAGAATATCAAATAGTTTCAAAACCACTAAAGGACTACGCCAGGGATGTTGCCTTTCACCGACCCTATTTAAAATATATATTAACGAAGTCTTGAAGGAATGGCAGGCAAAATGCAGAGTAATGGGCATAAATATAGACGGTGAGACCCTACATACCCTCCTCTTCGCCGACGATCAGATAATAATGGCGGAAGATGAAGACGACATCAATTGCACGATGAGAAAGCTGACGGAAACCTATGAAAAATGGGGTTTAAAGATAAATTTTAATAAAACCAAATACATAGTTACAGGAGGAAATGGAAATGGAAGAGATCTAGACGTAGAAGGAAAAATAATAAAAACATGTAGAGAATATAAGTATCTAGGGGTACTGATAACAGAAGAAGGAAACTGCTAAAAAGAAATAAGGAACAGAATAATGCAAACCAAACAAGCTACACATAAACTAAATTCACTACTCTGGTCAAACGATCTACGCAAACAAACAAAGAAAAGGATATACAATACAATGGTCAAAAGCATACTCACATATGGATCTGAGACATGGGAAATTACAAAAAAATACAAAGATAAGCTCCTAGCTGCGGAAATGGACTTTTTGAGACGAAGCTGCGGGGTGAGTCGACTGCAACACATTAGAAATGAGGAGATTAGAAGGAGGATAGAAATGGAAGAGACAATTATAGAGGAGATACAAAAAAAAGCGATTATTATGGTATGGCCACATGCGGAGAGTGCAACCCGATAGATGGCCACAGCGTATTTGGACTTGGATGTCACCTGAAAGAAGAAAAAGAGGACGACCGCCAAGAACATGGGATGAAGATGTACGAGAGGCGATGAATAAACGGCAATTAGAAGAGAACCTATGGGAGAATAGGGAACTCTGGCATTTAGGATGCGAGACACGGCCTCAATAGCTGTATAAATCGCAATATATATATATAAATTTTAAGATGTAAGTTGTTGGGGTAATCGACCAAGGGCAAAGAAATTAAACCACCCTTTGTTTATTTAGCTAAGCTTTCGGAAAAAACTTTATTCCATCATCAGAGCAAACTGTAACAAAATGAGAAGCCGAGGATAACCTCAATAAAACAGTATGATCTACGTAATACTTACAAACTGGGAGGTTATTAAAACAAACTTGCAGCACATGAATAACTAATTTACAAATTACTGAACATTATAGTAAAACCTGCGTGTACATTACTGCAGTCCCGAGTTAAAATATAATTTAATAAATAATTACAAACAACATATTAAAATACAATTTGCACATGTACAAATTCTTGTGGTGATAAAAAACTAGTTTATAAACGCGCCAATGACAAACAGGTCACCAACAACTACCAACCTAAGGTAAAACAGAAACCATCACTGGGCGGGAAAATTCAAACGCACAACAAGAAACCCTCCTAATTAGAAGGAATCCCTTGATTGCCCATCACAATCCTCCCGTCCAGAGACGGCACTGAGAAAAACAACACTAGTCTAACCATTATCCAAATCCATATCTAAGACATGGGAATAAATAACACTACGCTGATCTATATCCGTTTTTGAATTCATGCTCATGGGTTCTTTGTAAATGTGAAACATTTCCAGAAAAAGTCTGCCTTTATGGTTGTTCTCAATGTCTAAAATCTTTACATTATTGAAATCCGGTTGATGGTTTAAACTATTAGAATGAATGGCTAAGGCGCAGGAATTTTTTCCAATTCTGCAATCACTTCTATGTTGAGTTAGTCGATTTTTTAACCATTGGCTGGTTTGACCTATATATTTTTTATCACAATCAAGACATGCGATAGAATATACGGCATTCGACTTCATCAGCATAGGAGTTTTGCATTTGACCTTAGAAAAAAGGTTATTGACAGTTTTTAAATTATATTTAGCAATTTTTATGTGGTCACTCTTTAAAACATTAATTAAACTATAAGTTAAATTGGTAATGAAGGGAAGTTTTAAATAGAAAATTTGATCTGTTTGTGCAGCCGGTTGCTGGTTCACTGGAACGGGACGGGGAGTACTAAACAGTAACTTTCTAATGAGAACCTTCGGGTAACCGTTATTGATTAAAATGCTTGACAGTTTATCAAGATTTTTTTGGATTAACGACGGGTGACAAATTTTAGTTATGCGGTTTTTTAAACCCAACACAATGTTGGTTTTTTGTTTCATCGGATGTTCCGACTGAAAATTGATGTAACGACCAGAAGAAGTAGGTTTCTGGTACCAGTCCAAAATTAAACAATTAGAAGAATTACGGATTAGTTTAATGTCTAAGAAGGGTACACTATTATTACTTTCAGTTTCAACAGTGAACTGCAACTGGTTGTGAAAGTTATTAAAAGTGATCAAAGTAGTCTCTATAGAATCAGAGGGAACCGATAGTATTAAATCATCGACATATTTTTTTAGAAAAGGTAACTGAAAAGGTAGAAGCGGGATAACTTGATCAAGGAGATGATCCATGACAATTTGAGCTAAAATTAGGCTTAAAGGTGACCCCATAGGGGTGCCATTAATCTGAAGGAAAAACTGATCATCAAACACAAAATAGCTATTATTAAAAATGAATTGAATAACATTTAAAAATTGATCTTTGGAAAAATTACAAACAGGGTGAATCAATTCCCATTTTTCACTAATAATTGACAAAACTAAGTCAAGGGGAATATTAGTAAACAGTGAAACCACATCTAGAGAGACAATGACAAATCCTTCAGGTAACAGAAAGCTATTAAATTCCTCAGCAAAAGAAAATGAGTCTTTCACATTGTAATTCGAGTTCCCTTGGAACGCATTCGTTAAAATGTTTGCAACAAATCCAGCCAAAGCATAAGTAGGGGAATTAGTTGATGACACAATCGGCCTCAAGGGAACATCAACCTTGTGTATTTTAGGGAGTCCGTATAGCTTAGGAGCCACGGAGTTGTTCGACGTGAGTTTCTTACACATTACCTCATCGATGATACCTTTAATTTTAAGATCTTTGAGAAGATCGTTGGTCTTTTTTTGGGTGGTAAACGTGCAATCCCTCCCCAGTTTTTTGTATACTGAGGTATCATTAACTAAATCATATACCTTGTTTAGGTATTCTTCCCTTTTTAATATCACAGTTACTGCCC
>JABXWE010028677.1:0-14837 GCA_014611495.1 Limonius californicus
TGAAGCGGCAATTAAAATATAAATTTAATTAAGATGAAGTGTCAAAATCAAATGAACATAAAAATGTAGGAAAATATTATTTCACAAACTATTATTTAAACACTCTAAATGTGTCTTGTATATTAGCAACCGCTTAAATAAATAAATTTCTTTAATCTTGGCAATACCCATACCTTAAATTAAAAAAAAATAGTAGTGGCAGAATACGAATATATGGCCTGTACACTGGAAAGATCTATCAACAGCGATATAAGTTTTGCGCAAAACACCTATTTATTAAACATAAACTTAAATTACTAATAAAATGATTGCATGGCCTAACTTGGGTAGTCATCGTCCTTTTAACTGTATGTTTCCATGATGCCATTTTGTTTTTGCTTATAAAAAACGGCGAAATACGATTGTCTAAAATTTATTATCATATCATATCATTAAGGTTAATATCTGATTGAAGTGGCAAGGTGGGGTTAACCGTTTCTTGACAGCCCTAAAACTGTAAAAAATTACACGAATAAGGCTGTAAATATAAAATGATCAGCTAACTTATCATTCGGAAACTTGCAGAGAGAATTATTATTATCAGGAAAGTTACAATAAAAATAGTATGAAATGAATCAACTGTAGTAACCTTGGCCCCCGAAAAGCAAGACAAATAAGACGTTAAAGTATAGAACAATAACCTTTAATAGACAAGATGAAAAATGAAAATTATATTTACATTTGTTTGCTAGTGTATTGTTACGTTCATTTGATTTTGCCGCTTCTTACGGATTAAAGTCTTATTTTATTGACCGCTCCGTGACCCATTACTATCTTTTTATTTTCCGAATACAGTTTAGTGGACCATTTTTTTGTTATGCTAGAGAAGTGCCGATGAATATTTTGTCCACGCGCTTGCCCGTGAACGTTTGCTGGAAAATTCCTGCCCTTGGGAGAGCCCTACGTGTTAGTTTGTTGTAGAATTCTTGCAACATATTACATAATATGGTGAAATACCTTCAGCTGCCGCATATTTGTGTTGCGATTTTTTGGGAGACGATCTACCATCTCCTTTCGACCCGGTTGCTTGCTTAGATCTCAGCTCAAACGACAAGTACTTGGGTTTCGGTGGCTGTCCATTGCGTGAATTTTCGTATCGCTGCTATCACCGTAGGGTGAACAGAACTATCGACAAGTGTCACATTTAAGAAACACCCTGGATTTAACGCTTGGAAGGCAATTCGTTGTGAATTTGCTTAGCGCTTTTGCGGACCAGTCCCTTTTTTGATCCTCTGGACGTGCAGCGGTTGCAATAAACGCCTTGCATGTTTGTGCGGCGAGTATTTTGTTCTCGTTTGGCAAAAACATCTAAGATCTCTGTTTTCCGAGTAAATTCCTTCTCATTGTGCAAGGTGATGGAATCTCAGTTGGAGTCCCATTGGTGTGTGTCTGCATCGTCCTTTTCGTAATCTAACACCCAGGGACGTACTTGCATTTTTTCGCGGGGGAAGAACTACGCACACCCAAATTCTGTTCTCTCTCTCCTCCACAACTGACGAAACTTAGATAAAATTACCTTATGTTCAATTAATTTGGACTTGTATTGGTGTATAAAATACAACGGTCTTCAGTCTTCAGTTGTCATTATTTGTTAGTTGTAAAGTGTATCTAATTTGTAAACTCCAACGTCATTGGCTGCGTAGTGCTGTTTGCTCATTAAAGTAAATATCGTAAGATAGTGGCGGCGAGCTCTTTCGTATGGACGTCCCAACTTCCCTTTTGTTTAACTACAGATATTACCCTGATTGTATTTGTTAGTACTATGCGTGTTAACAATTTCAAGCAGTAGACTTATATTTGCCTTAAAATTCACCATATCTTTTATAGCATTATATGAAGGAGGAGGCACAATAAAAGTGAGTTCCATCTCCCGTAAGCTGCTGGTTTCTCGGCCTTCCCATGAGAACCTGCAATCAGCTGTGATACGGAAGGTGGTGCCCACCAATTTTTGACTTGCCCTGTACATAGCTACGTCAAGTTTCCTTTCTTAAGCGTTTCTCGGGAACCACCCCTACTCCTCTGAATTAAGCAGATTACACTTCCATCTTTCCTGTTGCGATCCGACGAAAAAGGTCGGTTAGCCCTTAACAGTATTTGAGGGAGAAACTGTAAATTTGAAAAAATGATCAACTACTTCACAGGTTTTCAGACATACACGAAAGATGGTATTGCAGTTTTGCAGTCTTAATAGAACAGAATATTCTAATTTTAATCCATTTTGTCTAAAATATCTGCGTTTTAATTTGATTTTTTGACATTTGTAGTTAGTTACGATACTTATGTTTATTTTATAATATTAATTGAATCTTCATCATCACTAATTCAGTATTTGTCTGCTTTAAAATATCCGCGAACATTCAGAGCGTAAAATTCATATAAATGAAAAACTAGAAAAATAAGAAACACTATTTTGTTAGAAAACAAAATCTAGATAGTTGCAAGAAACCATAGATGTTAGTTCTGAAAAGAACTGTTTTTGTTCTGATTCGGAAAAGTAACATCGAAATTATTATATACGAGGTGCAACTGAATGACTTTGCCAAACTTTTATAATATGAAGTTATTCACTTACACCCTGTAATACTAATTACTGTTATAAGTACAATTTTAACACTTATCAAATGTTACAATTAACTGAAACAGCAACAACAGAAGCGCTCCGTCTAAAAGGTACTTCTTTTCTAGCACCCGTTATATGCATAAAGTAGCTCTTTCTCCGTATTTCTTGGCCATTATTGCTAAACCGATTACACCTTCATAAAGTAAAGCGATTTGGTGAGGGTTATTCAGTTTCCTTTCAAAGTCCCCAAAAGTTTTCTCTAATGGCACGTCAATCGCTGTCAGCTTTCAAATGTTGGCGGTACTTGCATTCAATATTAATTTTCGTAAGTAGTTAGTACAACTTTCCCAAGTCCAACTTTGTTTACAATATAGTTGTTGGTATATTGATGTAGCACCTGTATTGGGAAGTTTCTTTATAGCCTGCTGTCTAAAAATAAGTACTATACGCGTTTCGGGAGAATTAATCTATAATACAGCCAAGCCAATAAAACTTTACAGCCTTTACTTCGAAGACCGAAAAGGTTTTAATGTCTAAGAGGCTGCAGAGGAAATTAAAATTGTTTTGAGCAAGGACCGAAAAACTGGTAAATTAATGCGCAACAGCGTCTAATGCCACAAAGCGCGTGGAAATGACGGAAACTATGTTCAACCACGTACAAATTCAACTAACCAAGTTTCCACTGGGAAAGGAGGTCTTGAAAGTGAGAACACTAATCCTTCTCTGTTAAATAAATTTAGTTTATAGTTCACTAGGAAACTCCAGCCAGCACTAACTTTAACTTATGCTTGTGGGAATAAATTTTCCATCACAAATCGCTCGCACTGCCGTATTAACACCCTGTAAAGTAATTGCACTATCCTCCGGTTTTCTGTATAATAAAAATAGCTTTCCACAGTTTGGAAGAATTTTCATTATGTGAATAGAAATATATTGTAATAATACGTACACTAACAACCAAGTTTAAAAAATGAACACCAAATTAGACCGTGTCGTTCCGAAGTTTGCGTAGGAAACATATTACACATTTTTGAATAAATAACAAATTGCAGTTTGCAGGTGAAATTACATTGTATTGGCCTAATTTAGAAAAAAAATCATACAAATAATGTCCTGAAGTTCCAATAAAAGTTTTAAAAACGAATATTAGGCCGCATTAATCCGATTATAACTAATGCATAAAATACAAAGCAATTCTTGTTGATCCAAATTAGACTTAATTAAAATTCAAATCGGTTGAAACCAAACAAACGAGTTTTCAAAATTGAAACAGATCTAAACTATTATGGTAAATCAATCACAAGTGTCTATAACACAATTGAAAGTGGTAGGAAAGTAGGTCGTGGTGCCTAAAACTTGCCTTAAAAAAGTTGAAACATTAATTAACACTTTACACAATATTTTTCAGGAAGAATACAAATGTATACGTATTTCTTGTATTTAATATGATGTGTCTTTAGTTAACCGAAAAATGGTAGGAAAGTAGGCCTCGCTACTTAAAAATTGGTTTAAGGAAGTTTAAACTGTAATTAAACCCAAGAAATAATTTATCAACGATGAAACATAATGTATACATGTTTATTAAATTTAATATCATGTGTTTTCAAGTCAAAGATAAATAATAGAAAAGTCGGCCTTGCTGCCTAAAAATTTGCTTAATGAGGTTTAAACTTTAAATAATACCTAAGCAATGACTTTTCAATGATGAAACAGATATTATATTTAATGTCCGGTGGCTCTAACTCAAAGAAAAATGATAGGAAAATAGGCTTTGTTGCTAAAAATTGGCTTGAGAAAGTTTGAACCTATATTAAAACCTGAAAAATATATATATTCAAAAATAAAGCAGACGTAAACGTGTCTGATATAATAAATTTAACAGCATGTTTGTTTTTAACTCAAAGTACAATTGTAGGAAAGTACATCTTGCTACCTAATAATTGTCTTAAAACCTAAGAAATAATTTTTCCTAAATGAAAAAGATGTGATGTGTTTGTTTGTTTAATATCATGTGGTGAAAATGGTAGGAAAGTCTTGCTGCCCACATATTCCCTTAAAGAGGCTTAAACTTTAAATAATACTTAAGAAATAACTTTTCAAGGATGAAGCAGATGTGACCGTGTTAATCATATTTAATATCCAGTGTCTGTAAGTTAGAGAAAAACGGTAGCAAGGTAGACCTTGCTGCCTAAAAATTGGCTTGAGAAAGTTTAAACCTTAATTAAAACTTGAAAAATATATATTCAAAAATAACACAAATGTAAACGTGTTTGAAAAAATTTAGAAACAAGTGTACCTTTAACTCAAATAAAAATTGTAGCAAAGTACGCCTTTCTGCCTAAAAATTGTCTTTAAAAAATTTAAGCCTTAATACCTAAGAAATTATTTTGCATGTATGAAGAAGATGTGACGTGTTTGTTTAATATCATATGTCTTTAACTCAAAGAAAAATGATAAAAAACATCATTTTTTGCAGAAAAGACTTTAGCAACATGTTTATTTAGCTCATAGAAAAATGGCAGGAAGGTCTTGCTGCCTATATATTGGCTTAAGGAGGTTTAAACTTTAAATAATACCTAAGAAATGACTTTTCATGGATGAAACAGATGCGACCGTGTTAGTCATATTTAATATTCAGTGTCTGTAACTCAGAAAATAACGATGGTAAGGTAGGCCTTGCTGCCTAAAAATTGGCTTGAGAAAGTTTAAACCTTAGCTATAACCTGAAAAATATCTATTCAAGAATAACACAAATGTAAATGTGTTGATAAATTTAGAAACATTGCATCTTTAACCCAATGGACAATTGTTGCAAATTACGCGTTGCTGCGTTGCTTGCCTAAAATTGTCTTGAGAAGGTTTAAACCTTAATACCTAAGAAATAATTTTGCATGGATGAAAAAGATGTGACGTGTTTGTTTGTTTAATATCACGTGTCTTTATTCAAAGAAAAATGATAAGAAACATTATTTTTCCAAGAAAACCTTTAATATCATGTTTCTTCAGCTCGAAGAAAAATGGCAGAAAGGTCTTGCTGCCTACATATTGGCTTAAGGAGGTTTAAACTTTAAACAATACCTAAGAAATGACTTTTCAAGGATGAAACAGATGTGACCGTGTTAGTCATTTTTAATATCCAGTGTCTGTAACTCAGAGAAAAACGGTAGCAAGATAGGCCTTGCTGCCTAAAAATTGGCTTGAGAAAGTTTAAACCTTAATTAAAACCTGAATAATATACATTCAAGAATAAAACAGATGTAAACGTGTTTGATAAGTTCAATATCATGTGTGTCTTTAACTCAGAGTCAAGTTGTGAGAGCTGCTGCCTAAACATTCACTTGAAACAGTTTAAACCCTAATACCTAAGAAATAATGTTTCGTGGATGAAAAAGATATGACGTATTTGTTTGTTTAATATCATGTGTCTTTAGCTCAAAGAAAAATAATAACACTATTTTTCCAAGAAAGACCTTTAATATCATGTTTCTTTAGCTCGAAGAAAAATGGCAGAAAGGTCTTGCTGCCTACATATTGGCTTAAGGAGGTTTAAACTTTAAACAATACCGAAAAAATGACTTTTCAATCATGAAACAGATGTGACCGTGTTAGTCATATTTAATATCCAGTGTCTGCAACTCAGAGAAAAACGGTAGCAAGATAGGCCTTGCTGCCTAAAAATTGGCTTGAAAAAGTTTAAACTTTAATTAACGCCTGAATAATATATATATTCAAGAATATAACAGATGTAAACGTGTTTGATAAGTTTAATAGCATGTGTGTTTTTACCTCAGGGGACAGTTGTGAGAGAGTAGACCTTGCTGCCTAAAAATTGGCTTGAAACGGTTTAAACTCTAATACCTAAGAAATAATGTATCATGGATGAAGAAGATATGAGGTGTTTGTTTGTTTTTTAACCTTAATTATTACCTGAGAAATATTTGTTAAAGAATAAAAGAGACGCAAACGTGTTTGTAAAATTTAATATTTTCTGTCCTTAACTCAAATCAAAATGGCACGATAGTAGGCCTTGCTACCTAAATATTGACTCAAGAGTATTTAAACCTTAGTTAATACCTAAAAAATAATTTAATATCATCTGGTAAGCCTGCATACCTAAGAATTGGCTGAAGGATGTTGAAACCTTAATTAATAGGTACCCAGGAAATAATTTTTCAAGGCTGTGAACGTCTCTGTTATATTTTATATCACGTGTCTTTAACTCAAAGAGGAATAGCGTAGAAGTAAGTCTAGCTGTCTAAAAATTGGCTTAGGAAGGTTTAAACGTTAATTAGCAGCTGGGAAATATTTTTTCAAGAATGAAATAAAGTGAAGGAGTTTGTTAAACGTAATGTTATCCGTCTTTAATACAAAAATAATTAATTATAAATAGCTTATGAAACTACATTAGTAGGTTTATTTCTTTATAATCGTACTATTCATATGAAACACAATCTATTGATCTTGAAATTTAACCAATGAAATAGATGTTGGTTTCCTAATTTGTATAATTTGTAGGATATTAGGTCAGGAAATAATTATATTGAGCCACTCATCACACAATTCGTTGTAAATGTACATACGTTTCAGACAATTTGATGTAGAATTAACATTGGAGTTTTCTTACTTGTGGAAACTATTTAAGATTAAATTAATTTTTGATGCTGGAAGTCGTACTCTTCTCTCCCGCAGATTTCTTATTTCAATGCCACCCGACCTGGAGGCGTTGGATGTACTCAGAGATTGTAAACTTGACACCACAAATTCTATTCTCTTTCGGTGGTTAATTCGTTTTGCCCCCTCCTGTGTTCCTTTTCTGCTTAATATTCAAGAGCATAAAACGAAATTTGCCTGTTACTTGATCCCATTACAAAAAGCATTCAGCACGGGAGAGCCTTCTCTAAAAGGCAGTCTTCTTCCCACGCACCCTCTACAGAAAGCAAAAATTGAATTTCTGAAGTTACTCCTCGTAATTGTTTTCTTTAACAAAATATGAAACTTTTGAAAAGCGGAAATTACTAATGGCTGACGTCTAATGGTTTATTCAAAACAACTTTAATGGAATTAGCACAATCTTATCTTCCCTCGAAGCTACTTTAATCTTCATCCAAGACTTGTTTTTAAATACCAGAATCCTTCTTTTGCATTCCTGTGTCCACTCCGACGTTCTTGTTACATTCCCGATGCATTCCGCGTGTTTATTTCAAGCTGCCGTTACACGATCGTTCACCTGGAAATAGAATGTTTGTTCCCGAAGTTTTCATTGCGCGAAACTTCTCGAATATTTTAACAATTACAAGAAATCCAAAGTTTAAAACGAATTGTTTAGTTTGGAAAGTTGCGGCGCAAACACGTTTGAAACAGGGCTGCACAAAAATAAAACAGTCACCTTCCGCAGTGGCCTCAAAACAAACAATAAGACCGCAAAGTTACAACCATGTGTTGTCGCTTCCAAAAGAACGAATTTTATGAAATCCTGCGAAATTTTATTTGTGAACTCCGCCTAGTGTACTGGATATTATGGGTGGCTTTAAAACTTGGCAACAGAGGACTGGGCTTTCTAAACAAGTGGGTTATGCTTAATGATCTATGCAGATAATAGGCATTCGCGGCACTTAAAATGGCGTCGTTTTCATTTTTGTTGATTTATAGTGACGTCAATACAGTTTGTGTTGTAAAAGTTTGTAAAGTTGCCTGGATGCATTGTGCTTTCGATACCCCTCATATATTGAAAAATATACAAGCTTTGGCAATTCCTGGGCTGACACAATAAACACAAACACAATGTCAAGAACAATAAAATATTTGATCTTTTTTCAAATCGATCTCAATTTACCTTAAAATACTAATTACAAGTTTCTGAAAACAGTCGGCAAAGGCGTCTGTAGAAACTGTTTTCCATATAACGGTTACATTTCCACTTTTGTACAAAGAAAAGGTCACGTAAACAAAGTGAGTAACTGATCACAATAACTCTGCGTATCATGAGAAAGGACTTCATAATCAGTGCAGAGTAGGTAGGTGCATTGTCATGAAACGATCTTTGCTTGAAATTACGGTCGGACTCCAGTACTGCACTGCAACAATCTCTTCATTACTTCAACGTAGAATGCAGTATTGCGGTGGGTGTTCTAGACACCAATTCTTTATGGATCACACACTGTTTATTGAAAAAGGTAATATATCGGGTTTCGATATTGATTTTTTTGCAATGACATGGGGCTTTGTAATGATTTTCCAACCCACTGCATGCCCTGGCGTTTCGCCTCAGGCTCATACTAAACTACACGCGTGACAATGCAGTAAAGAGAATTTGCATTGCCCTGACAGGTCTGAACAAAAGCTGCTGTATTTTTGCTCAGCTGTAAAACTGTGCGGTACGAACTCTGCACAAATCTTCCTTTTGCCTTCAATCTTCATGTAAAATTTGTCAGAGCGCCGCCCTTAATTATGTTCACATTTTTATGACCTTTAAACCATTCAAACGCACTGTACGACTCCCTCGGGGGAGTCTGTAACACATAATGGATGGGAGATTGCCCTCCAGATATCGAGGGTAGGATTAATCTAATAATATACTCCTCGCGGGCCGACAGGCTGAAACTCAGGTATAATAGTTAGTTGCCCCAGAAAACAAGGGCTGCATCTCAATGGTGTGGCTGGATGTGGGGCTACGTTCGAATGTGTGGCAATACAATATATGTACTGCTATGTAAAGTCTTCGTAAGATAGATTACCATTAAGCCACTAAGATACACGGTAGACGTGGTGCCAGAATAGCCAAACCTCTCAACAACCATGAAATGGCGGGTCAGAAGTACACCATGTTTGAATTTGCCACTTCATCTGAATTAGACTCTTATTGTAATTGCCGCTCGATAGGAATCAAAATTTTATTTTAATTGCCGTTTTCATGTTGATTGCAGTTTTCGTTATTTTCTTAAAATTTAATTTATGTAAGGCCACCTTCGCAAAGCCTTTGAAAGTTCCCTTTGTAGGCTAGACTTGCCGATCAAAAACAATTCTCGGAAGTCGCACGTGTTATTTACCTCCAGAACTATTGCATCATATTTCGCAATGCGGTGTAATCTTTTAGGGGAATGCAGGTTCGCGTTTAGCTCTTCAGTCGGCCTTCCATTTTCGACTCCGGTCACCCACTTCCATTTGCAAGAACCTTTAATAAATCAAGTACTGCAGGAGCGGCTTATGTTTTCGATGGGTTTCCATCGCGTGTATTTTCGTATCGCTGTTTTCACCGTGGACTGAACAGAATATCGACAAGTGTCGGATTTAAAGAAATACGCTGGAATTTTAACCCTGGAAAGGCATTATTATCGAGCCCATTTGTTGTTCCTGTAAATGTGCCGTTGCTGCGACAAACTACGAGGGTTGTGCAGCAAATATTTAGTCTCGAAGTTTTCCCGAAGAACGTCTACCTTTTCGCCCAGATCTGAAGCATCCCTGGCCGTACCTGCATCTGGAGAACACCTCGAAATTGTGCCTGCCTCTCTCTCTCTCTACTCCATTCACCGGAAGGCAATGTAAAGGAACTAGTCTTTTGTGTTCTGGAAAAACCTCTTACGCGTTAACTTACAAAATTTTAAGTGATTGACCTTTCTTTGTTAATGCGATAAGACGCGGCCTTCAGTCGTCGATTGTCATTTCTTTTTTTGTACTACTAATTGTAAAATTATATATATTGTATTGTTCTTGTAAACTCCAACGCCACGGGTCACGTAGTTCTTTGGAGAATTTAAATACCGTACCCCAGATGCGGCGAGTTCCTCTTGAACGTTCAGATTAACAGTTTTTTATACTGAAGTATAAAATCACCATTTGCCATCAATATTGTATTGTGTCATTTCAAATAGTTTAATTATATGCGCTTTAAAATTTATTGCCTCTTTTATTGTTGAATATTCTGTATTTGGTGTGCATGAACTTTGTGAGCTTTATAAACAGGAGGGAGGCGCAATAAAGGTGAGTCCGATTCCCCTTAAGCCGCTGTCTTCTCGGCCTTCCACGAGAACCTGCAATCGACTGTGATTTGGAAGGTGGCGCCCGTTAATTTCGACATCTCCTGCACACAACTAGAAAGATTTCATTCCCGTAAGAGATTTCCGTGAACCCCCCTTACTCTCCTGAGCTAAGCTGCAGGCCTTTTTCAACCTATCCGGGTGCGGATCGACGAAAAAGCTCGTTTGGCCCATAACAACCAGACGGGTACGGCAAACTGCTCAGAATCCCATTCCCATCGATCAGCCTTACCTATTCAGGGGGAGGCAAAAATTCGAGAAATCCAAGTACGGTGTTATTACCGCACACAGTTTTGGTAATTATATAAGATATTGCTCAAAGATTCTCACATTTTCAGGAATTAATCACACGTTGCTCCAGGACAATTGGCAGAAATACAATGTACGTGCTAGCACGCTATGCAGAAACGAAGAGCTGCTTGATTTTCTCCTTGCCATTTTCTATTAATAAAACTGTGAACTATTATATGTTACCTAATTTTGATTGGATTTAAAATGTTTCTGGGAATTAAACTGCCAAATCCCGTGTTGTATACAACCAATATCAGAGTATTGGTTGCATAGCAGAGTACTTCGAAGCACTGCAGAAGCCAGTTAAACGGTATTCTTTGTGCAGAACAAATAAGCTAATCGAGTAAAAGACTCTGAAGTATACCGAGGAGAAGACACTGGTGCAGAACGTTGTTTACTAATCTTACAAATGCAGTGATACAATGAAAGAAACGGAAAGAGGGCACTAGTAGAAGCGAAAATGAAGAAGTATATAAAACATTCTTACTCAGTGGTGATATACGAAGGCTGCTCAGAATCTAATGCCCCTTATTTTTTTTCTCGGAAACTATTTATTAAAACTAAACAAAATTTGTACACAGTATGAAGGAATATCTCGCATACATATACTATTTTTCTACGTAATCTCCGTCCACTTGTAGGGCCTTATTCCAACGCGAAACAAGGGCATGTATGCCTTGCTTGTACCAGTTCTTGTCCTGTTCGTGTAAGCATGTCCTCACTGCATGAATAACGTCGTCATCGTCTTCAAACCTCCTCCCGCGAAGTGCATCTTTAATGCTTCCCGGGTTTCCCGACTTTTGTGGGGCCGTGCGTTGTCATGCAGGAGCAACATGTCTGCTGAATTCTTGTGAGGCCTAACTCGGCGGAAGCGCTTATTCAGTTTTTTTAGCGTCTTGACGTATGCTTTAGAATTGATTGTTTCTCCTCTTGGCATCACATCCATAAGAAGGACCCCATCAATGTCCCAAAAGACAGTTATCATGACTTTTCCGGCAGACGGTGTTGTCTTGAATTTCTTCGTTCGTGGTGAGTTTGGATGACGCCACTCCATTGACTGCCTTTTCGTCTCCAGCTCAAAATGGTGTGCCCAGGTTTCGTCGCCTGTAACAATACAGGACAGAAATGCCTCCCCTTCAGATTCAAATCTGGACAACAATTCAGAACAAATTGCTTTTCTTTGAATTTTGTGTTCGGTTGTAAGGCTTCGCGGGACCCATCTTGCGCAAACCTTGGAATATCCTAGAGCCGTGGTAATTTTACTCGCACTTCCATTGCTAATTGAAAGCTGTATGGCTAATTGCCGACTTGTGATGCGTCGACCTTGGCGAATAATGGCATCAGCGCGGTGCAACACGTCCGGGCTCGTGGACGTGGTAGGACGGCCAGAACGTTGTCTGTCCTGTAGCTCAGATTCTTCGCTTCCAGAAGCTTTAATTCTCTGCACCCAGCGACCAACGGTACTCCTATCGACTGCACGACTTCCATACACAGCACACAAACGTTTATGAATATTCACAACAGTCTGCTTCTCCGCAACCAAAAATTCAATTACGGCGCGTTGTTTGGAACGAGTGTCATTTACAGACGCCATTTCAAATTGTTTACTGGGGCTGCACTGTTTGTCAGATGCTTTTGCAGTTTTGTACATATACGCGCGAAACTTCAAATTTGCAGCGCGAAAAATTTCACTTTTTTATTTGTGCTTTTGGCTGAGAAAAAAAATGAGGGGCATTAGATTCTAAGCAACCCTCGTACTATCTTCAACAACTATATTAGAAGAGATTAACACCAAAACTAGGAATAACGAAAACCTAGGAAGAGTTGAACAGTTTAGAAGAAATAATACGAAAAATGATCTTCGACGTATTTGGAACGAAGAAGAAATATGGAATAAGACGTGGTCTAAAAATATGGTCAGAAGTAGCAGCAAGAAGCAACAAGCAGAAGAACAAGCAATGATACAAAAGGAATAGTAACTAAAGCTTACCAAAAGCAGTGGGTACGCCTAATAAGCAATATAGACGAAGGCATACACGCATAAAAAACAATGAAAACACTTTTAAACACAGCATATAAGGTATTTGCAAAAATTATAAATGCAAGACATAAATAATATATGAAAATTTATTGGAAGAAGAACAAATGGGTTTCCGAAAAGGCCGATCCACAACCGATGTCACATTCCCCTTAATGCAAACCATAGAGCAAAGAAGAGAACATACCTGTGAAACACTTATTTCTCTTATAGACATTGAAAAAGCATTTGATAGTGGAAAAAGGTCTAAAACGTGGGAAACAATAGATAGAGGAAGATATTCACAACACTTAATTAGAGCCATCCAAAGTGTACCCATTTACTTAATCAAATTCTCTTTTACCGCCGAAGCAATGCCACTATACCCTTTCACTCCGGGTTTGGCTTTCCGTTATGCATCGGGAGGTAAAAGAATACATAGAATTACTTGGAAACGTCCATAATGGAATTAAAAATGTTGGACTACTTTGTAACAAAACATCCAATAAATATAATACTAATGGACTGTAGAGTAAAACGCGGCGCTAACTGTGGTTTAGATCACCATCTTGTAGTGTTAAAAGTATGCTTACTGTACAAATGCAACAACTTGAAAAGCGAAGTAAGAGAAACATCCACTAACAAACCACCAGACATAGGAAACGAAAGATACAAATTAACAGTACTGCGACAACCATCAATTCGACAACTACACCAAAGAAGACCGAAAGAAAAATTAAAAAATACCCAGGCATGAGAAGACCCAGAAGAAGAACATAAAGTGCTGAAGAAAGCTGTAAGAAATGCAGTAGTAGAAACATTGGGAAGGATGGAGCAAAATAAGCGTAAAAAATCTTTTGTGTGGTTTGGATAGATGAAAAGAATAAACTATATCATAGATGGTTAAGCAGCAAAACTGGCGACAACAGAGAGAAATATAAGAATAAAAATAGAGAAGTAAGAAGAATTACGACTAGAAAAAGAAATTGGTACTGGATCGCAGTAAATAGAAGTTTGGAAAACCCTGAAGGGAATTAAGAATAATAGAGGAAGTGGTTCTGATAACCATATACTCCTAAGAGATAAGTACCAACACCATAATCAATTACTGGCGGAAAACCGCACACAAAATCCACTGGCAGATGAAGATGCTATGCGTATAACTATATCAGAGGAAGAACCCTTAAAAATTTCAAGACTACCACAACTAATGAAGAATGCATTATCCCCGGGGCCAGGCAATATACCAGTGGAGTTATTGAAATGTGGAGGACCAACTTTAATAAAAATAATTATTATGTTAAATAACAAAAGCATCAATTTAGCAACTATACCATTGGATTGGAAAAAATTATGTAATGTTTCAATATTCAAAGAAGGAAATAAAAGAACCCCAAGAGGGTTGGGCATAAACAGCTTTCATTAGACTTCTTCTAAAGATAATTTACACTAAATTTCGTAGTGCTATAGAAGATAAAATATGCGAAGATCAGAGTGGCTTTACACAGGGTCGTTCATGCACTGACAACCTGTTTTCGCTATAACAAATATTAGAAAAAAAGCTAGTAAAGGATAGGAGACAGACCTAGCCTTCATAGATATCCAGATGGCATATGATTCGGTTCCGAGTGACAAACTCTGGGAAGCTTTACATCAAATGAATACTAGAAGTATAAGTCTTATTCAAGAATCCTACAAAGTGATTTTTTAAAAAGTCAATTGCAGCAAGCCTAGAAAAAAAGCTATTCCGTCTGCAGTCAGCTGTAATAAGCTTTGAATGACATTTACCTGTATGTCAAACTGTGTGACAGTTCAGGTAGTTAAAAATTTTGGCCCAACAAAATGTGAAAATGAACAAGTATTTAGTTGCAACTGATTTGTAATTTATTAAGGTAAG